>KV751332.1:173216-210663 GCA_001698575.1 Mola mola | reverse complement strand
CTATCCCCAAGCTACCCCCTCACAGGGATGCCCAGTTGTTAAGTCCAAAGGTTTGTCATCCAGTTCTTAGAAATACAAACAAGAAATTGTACCACTGCAGTACATTTCGTCATAAATTTTCTACCTCTACCACGCTGCTGTCACCATTCAAAGCTCCAGGGTATTGGTTGTCATCCAGGTCTGTCTGGTATCTCGTAAGCCGAACAACAGTTGACAGGGAACGCAAATCAACCAGGTAGCTTCTGAATGCTGGAGTCTTGAACAGAGTATAATTTAATCATCTTCCCAGTTAAAATCATGTGAGTACAATATCGCAAGAATACAATGACAGATTTTTCTCAAGTTTGGCACAAACCTACATTTAGGATCATGGCAACTGTGGCCTTACGTGTAGTGAGGTGTCAGTATAGTGCGATTATCTCAAAACCCACTTCAGCCCTTGACCCACCACTAGACTAATGGAGTCATTTCTTTTTTTCTTTTACAGAAAAGTATACAGTATATATTTTGATATAGTAGAGTAATAGGTGTAATTAGACCACCATGTAACTCTGGAGCTCTTTCTAAACTCCTCCTCCTTTTGTTCTGTGTCTCTCCAGATCTTCAAATGCAACATGTATGTAAGGAGGAAGAAGAGGAGGAGGCTGTCACTGACCAGCAGCTCTGTAACAAGGAGAGGAACTTCAATCAGGACCAAGAAGACCCAGAATCTCCACAGATTAAAGAGGAACAAGAGGAACTCTGCACCAGTCAGGAGGGAGAACAGCTTGTACTGCAGCAGGAAGCTGATAACTTTATGTTGAGTCCTACCATGGTAAAACCTCACTACTATACTGACAGAGGGAAAAAATCTTTAAAATGTCACATTTGTGGAAAAGACTTTAAGAGGAAGTCAGCATTGCATGAACACCTAAGAATACATACAGGTGAGAAGCCGTACGTTTGCAAAATATGTGGGAAAGATTTCAGACAAAGACTTGAGTTAAAAAGACACATGGAAATGGCCCACGCTGGTGAGACGCCACATGTTTGTAATACATGTGGAAAAGGGTTCATCTATAACAGTGAGTTGTTAGTCCACATGAGAACGCACACAGGTGAGAAGCCGTACGTTTGCAAAGTCTGTGGAAGAAGCTTCACCAGGAACAGTGATCTGACCGTACACATGAGAACACACACAGGTGAGAAGCCTTATGTTTGTGAAAGGTGTGGAAAAGGGTTCACAAGAAACAGTGATCTGAGAGTTCACGTTACAACACACACAGGTGAGAAGCCGTATATTTGCAAAACTTGTGGTGTGGCTTTCAGGCAGAGTGGTCAGTTGTCAGCCCATGTGAGAAGTGCCCACACAAGTGAGACGCCATACCTTTGCAAAACATGTGGAAGAAAGTTCACAATGAACAGTGAGTTGACAGTCCACCTAAGAACACACACAGGTGAAAAGCCGTACCTTTGCAAAATATGTGGGAAAATGTTCACAAGGAACAGTGAATTGACAGTTCACATGACAACGCACACGGGTGAGAGGCCGTATGTTTGCAAAACATGTGGTGTGGCGTTCAGACAGAGCGGTCATTTGTCAGTCCACGTGAGAAGAACGCACACTGGCGAAAAGCCGTACATTTGTAAAGTCTGTGGAAGAAGGTTCACAACGAACGGTAATTTGTCAGTCCACATGAGAACACACACAGGTGAGAAGCCTTACCTTTGCAAAATGTGTGGAAGAAGGTTTACCACAAATAGTGATCTGAAAGTCCACATTAGAATACACACAGGGGAGAAGCCATTTTCTTGTACAATATGTGGGAGGGAATTCAGAGAACGTGGTAAATTGACGGTTCACATGAGAACTCACACAGGTGAGAAGCCGTATATTTGCAAAACCTGTGGTAGGGCTTTCAGACAGAGCTGTCAGTTGTCAGTCCATGTGAGAAGAACTCATGCTGATTAGAAGCCCTACCTCTGCAAGATCTACACAAAAAGATACTTTTATATTTATGAACTCCAAAGGCATCAAATAACACAGAACTGACTAAAGTGAGGAGCCTCATGATTGCAGGACTTGAAAGAAAATATGTATTCACGTGGCATACTTGAAAAATAGTTGAGCATCAAGAAAAGCTACTGAACTGAGACTGCTGTGGACACATTTTCAGCTGAAAGACATTTTGGTAAAAGCTACATGTCTGTAAAGTTAAATGTCAATATTTTTATGTAATGCTTCTCTACATTTGATGGTTTTATGTGAAGCTGATGTAGGTTACCCCCCCTTTTTTTTTTTTTTTGTTAGTCATAGCGTGTCATGATGGGTCTATGTGGTGCCTCTGGTTTCAATCCTACCTCTAATTCAACTTTCATTGTCACATTTCTGTGTGGGGGTCTGCTAAGGTCTATCCTGAGTTTCTTTTTTTTTTTTTTTTTGTTCATTAAATACATGTTGCAGCTTCGATATATTATTAGAAAACATAACATTAGCACCATTGATTGTGTCAATGACCCACAGTTCCTTATCTCACTGTCCATTGATGATTTTCAACACATGGACTTCTGGTCAACGGCTTGGAAGAAAGAAACCACTGGATGGCAGCAAACAGAGAACATGCAAACTCAGCACAGAAACGTCCTGACCCAGAATCAAACCAAGGACCTTCTTGCCGTGAGGAAACAGCGCTAATCCACTGCACCAACAACCCTACATAGGTTGAGAAGCTCTGGAAACCATTTGGTTATTTGACATTCAGTTCAAAACACTATAAAGGCAGTATGTTTAATGTTGCGTCCTTTTTGTGATTATTATACCAGTGACATTTTTTAAGGAACTTGAGATGGGCAACAAAGGACTGGGCAGGTTGTGACGTGTGAGAAAACTTGGGTTTTATCCGTCCTTCACAGACTTGATGGGGAGACTTTCACCACTGCTTTGGCAAGTGGTCCAATCATTTAAGAAAAATTTCAAACATTTGCAAGGAATTTGGGGATTTTACAATCTACATCCCATAATTTCAAATGTTTCAGATAATCTAAAGTAATCTCTACATGTCAGAGACAAGGACAAAATGATTGATTGCTTGTCACTTTTGATCCCTCAGGCAGCACTGCATTAAAAGTGCATGGTTCTATGAAGGATATTATTACTCAGGAACACTTTGGAAAACTGTTGTCAGTAAACAGATCATCACTGTATCTACATGACATTCATGCAGTCAGTTACAAACGGGTTTTGGAACAATATAAACTGCCATCTAGAGGATATTTTTTACTCACATTGCTGCCTTTTCCAGCAGGAAAATGCTGTACCTCATTCTGTGCATAACTAAGTAAAAGAGAGCTGCAGCTCGACTGGCCAGCCTAGACTTCAGACCTCTCCACCGTCCAAAATATGACTACAGGGACTTCATGTCATTTCTGATCCGCTCTCATGAAGGTTTTGCTTAGTTTTATTTCATTCATTCATTCAGTATTTCCTAGTGTAGTGATTCCCAAAGTAGGGGTTGCGGCCACCTGGTGGTGTATAGAAGTACTGCATGTAGGCTAAGAGGACATTTACAACGAGCATATAAAAAATTCAAGCAGTGTTCAATTTTTTAGTTGAGTTTATATGTAGTTGGGAAATTATCATGTTTGTCAAAAAGTGATCAAAACTGACAAAACGGTGGTTAAAGTCTGTCATTCCCCAGTAATCTCACTTACAATAAGCTGGTATTGTCTTAAATTTTGTTTGAGACACACTTTTTTTCCAACCAGTGTTGATCAGGGCACTCTTTGCACATACTGTCTTTCAAGTATTGCATAAATGTGAATCATTGGATGGTTGTAGACATTTATACACATGAGATTGTGTGCTCTGTTTTGCACTGTTAAACTCCTAAATATTCATGCAAACATCCCAGCTGTGATGGACTTTTGGATGGATTTTGTTGAAAGCTGTTCAAGTTGACATTTCTTTGTGCATTCGGATTATGGATTATTAATATACACCGTATTGCCATCAACCCATGTTTATATTAAACTGTTCTGTTTCTGGAATAGATTTTTCAGGGAAATACTTCATCTTAGTCTTGTAATTTGATCAGAGTGGAGATTTAAAGGTTGAGTTGGCCCCAGAAAATTCCTACTTTTTAAGTGGGCTGCAGCTTTCTTGAATTTGGGAATGTGTTTCCTGTTATTTATTACTCAACTCTTGTCTCGTTTCAGATTCACTTCCCGTCAAATTTGCTGCCACGTACAATTACCTTGCCTGCTCTAATGTGTTCCAACCCTCTCAGGTCATAGGTAGAAACAGCAGTTCCTAGGTTTCCTTAATTTTTTCCAGGGATTTATCTGTAATTTTAGCTCTATTGCTGATCATTTGCATGTCTGTCTTCACTTACTTCTTCCAGATCCTTTCCAAATTGCAAATGTCTTAAAGACGCCCAAGAAAACTTTCTCATCTCTGGGGCCTCTAAATGTCAGATTAAGTTAAAATATTTGATAGAATTTTATGCCTCAGATTTGAGAATCAGAACAGTGTTATCTCAAAGGTGAGTGAGAGACAGCAGGTTACACTCCTATGCTTTCCTCTCCAAAAAAACTGTCTCCTGCAGAAAGGAATTTAAAACATTGGAGAAAGATTTTTTTTTAGGGGTGTCAGATCACCAGAGCCTGGAATAATTAAAGGCTTCCAAAAGACTAATTGACAGGTGGGCTTGATTTTATATATTTTCACCCTGTCATGTTGATCCAGATCTACAAATGTAAACCCTGATGCTCTTTCTAGACTTTTTGTCGTGACTCAGGGACAAGGGACAGTTCTCAAATACTGTCAGTGCCATTCTTCATTGCTGCAGTTATTTGGGCCATAAAATACAGGGTTAAGGAGGCAAGTAGAGACTTCCAAATCCCCAGAGGGATACCTCCCTCGTTTGTCGCCAGGGAACTACACTCCCAAACGACCCCCTTGCATACCATGGAGTACAAGAATTTATGTGGTTAGCCCGTTAGGGGTCGCGGGGGGGCTGGAGCCTATCTCAGCATCTTGGGGCGAAGGCGGGGTACACGCTGGATGAGTCGCCAGTTCATCGCAGGGCTGACATATAGAGACAAACAACCATCCACACTCACATTCACACCTACGGGCAATTTAGAGTGACCAATTAACCTACCCCCAGATTTGCATGTTTTTGGAATGTGGGAGGAAGCCGGAGTACCCGGAGAAACCCCACGCAGACACAGGGAGAACATGCAAACTCCACACAGAAACGTCCTGACCCAGAATCGAACCCAGGACCTTCTTGCTGTGAGGCGACAGTGCTAACCACTGCAGAAAAGGGAATTTATATCCTCACCATTAACTTTGGCTAAGAAAATGAAAGTCCCTTCGTAAAAAATCAATAAGTCAAATTGAACTTTTCTTTTCTGAAGCTTTTGTCATGTCATCTTTCTTGTTCATATTTCTGACAGTGTAATATAACATGCTCTCTTGTTTCATCTTTTCCGCAGTAGTCACACTTTCTTGTATTGTTTTTGTGTATCTGTGTGTTTATCTTAAAAAGTGTGCTGCAATGTCCAGTGTGTCCAAATCTAAGCCTTGATATCAGAGTCTCATCCCCTCTGTTCCTTCTCGCAAATGTAATTTCCCCTACTTTCCTTTGAATTCTGTAAAACCACCTTTCCTTCCTTTCTTCTTTCGGTCTTGGTTTAATAATACTCTTGGCTTCCGTCTTGCCAATGGGAACTGGCATATCAATGTCATAGCTTGTCATGTTTGGCTACCTTATCTGCTGTCTCATTTCCTCTTACCCAAACATGAGCTGGTATCCACAAAAATATGACTGTTAACCCCACTCATTTGTATGTCTGTTGAATCTTTGATAAAATATGTGGTCTGCTGAGTGTCTGTCTGTGTTGTAAAGTAGCTAATGATGAACTTGGATCCAAACATATGATTGATTTTAGCGGTCTTGTCTCTTCTACCCTCTGAACGGTTAGCAGTAAGGCCAACGTTTCTCAAGTGTATACTTATAATCCATCACTAATTCTTTTCCCTACTTTGTTGTGAAACTCTGGAATGACGAAAGATACTCCTATTTAATTATCTGAACTCTTTGAAGCATCTGTGAAAATCTGAATATAGCTATAACTGTCTATATATGCGTGTATAGTATGAAGATCCACCTCTTTTAATCATTGTCCAAATGTTATCAATTTCTGTCTCCTTTCCCACTGACTTCCAATAATACTTTTTTTTTTTCCAATTTTAATGACTCTCTTAACATTTGCGTGCAACCTTGAAAAGTATAATTCCTTTTAACTTTTTAAATGCTTTATTTCAAGACTTAATCGCTATAGTACATTGCTTTGACCACCACGGAACAATCTTTTTTGCTCTGTCCACTTTTCTTCTGCTTTGCAGCATCTAGAATAGCATTACAAAGATAATCATTTAATTAATCTACATCTTTATTCGCATCAACTTTCTGCATTTCCTGATCACTCAAACACCTAAATTTATCCAAATCAGCAGTATCAAAAGACCATCTCTGTATTCCTTCTATGTCATACTTTTCTAAAGTCAGGGGAACTTCTATTATAATGGGATAGTGATCACTTCCAACAGTTGTTTCTTTACTTACCCCCATGAACGAACATCTGCATGTGAGTCTGAGACTAATGTAATATCAACGGCTGATTCACAACTTGCCCTAATATTAACTCTTGTACTTCTTCCATCATTAAGCCAAGCAAGGTTTTTACTTTCCATTAAATCTTTGTTTACATTCCATTTTCATCATTATGATCTCCCCACAACGTAATATGAGCATTGAAATCTCCACATATCACGTTTTCTCCTAAATGCACTTTTAGTTCATCCATTGGAAGGCTTTTACATGGATTATATAAATTAACAATCTTAAAACCTCCCCTTTCTTCCCCACATTCCAATCATTAAATATTCTATTTCTATTCCTTCCTTTCTCTAAAACTCTATACTTCATTCCTTGCTTTAAAAATATAGCACACTCTCCTCCGCTTCCTTCTCTATCTCTACAAACACTTTTTTATGACAAAATCTAATGTTAGTTTTAGCCAAGTTTCCTGAACACATATCCTTTCAGGTTTCTTTTAGAGATTTTTAATATATCCTTTATTTTCTTGACCCATTTCTATTCCTAATGTAATGCCAGGGGTTATATTCTAACTCCTGAAATTCCATTGTAAAAGAATCATACAGTCCTACCACCAGAGCTTCCTGGCTTCCCATCTGCTTCAAGCTTTTTATTATTATTTTCTGAGGAAACATCTTTGAGGCCCAAAAACCTCTCAGCTCCTTTCACTATTATTTCAATTGTCTCTGTTTTGTGTTTGGCTCGATCAGTACAAATGATTACATATCACATGAACAAAATTGAGTTTTCCATCGACAATTTTGTGAAACCTTTCTTCAAGACCTGTCAGATCTTGGAACTTACTAGTCTGTCTGAACTGCATCCCCTGTCCCCTGTCCTCGCTTCCTCTTCACTGCCACTGCGTATCTTATATTGTTAACCGTTTTAATCTGTTGAATGTATACAGCCCTCTTCTTCTCTTCACAACCACCATATGTGACCCTGTGCTGACCACCAGTTACAGCATTTATCCTGGCCGTCACCTCCGCTTCCCTTTACAGACTGCAGCAATGCGACCCTATGGCTGACACTTTTAACAACAAAGTGACGGAAAGACCATATATCCTACTTTGACTCTTGCTGGGAGCAGAACTTCCTGAAACCCTACCCTATTCCTTCCTCGTCCTCTCTCTAACTAAGAACTGGAGTCCACTCATTGTCACAAACCAGTTTATGCCAACCGCAAATCCGAAATCTAAAAATCCTTGTCAAAAGACCAAGAACTGTCAGTGTCGATATCGAGTTTCCCGCCTCCCGGAGCGTCAGTCAGTGAACGGGAAAAAAATCCCCTCATCCTGTACGCTCGTTCCTCTTCTTCTTTTTTTGTTCTATTGGCGGTTGGCAAACTGCCTGCAAGTACGATACTGCCTCCCTCTGGACCAGCAGGCGATTGACAGGAACACATAAAGGACTTAATTCTCTCCATTGATCTTGCATTTCCATGGTAATCGAATAAATTATTTTCCTGCCGTTCTGTGGTGATTTCCTTCGCATCTTCATCTGTTTATAATTCTGTTTTCTGTCCTTAAATAATCATACAAATTCCTCTCTCTCTTACTCATATTTGTGGCAGCGGCGGAGCACACGTTCAGCATTTTCTAATCTAGTTTGTTAAAGCATAAGAACAGTCATTTTTGCTGCTTACCTGTTCTGTGGAGTTATGTGATTTAGTCTAATAAGTCCTATTTTCAAAATGGTGATTACCATTTTTTTCCAGTGGGTTACTGGGTCACATTCCACTCAAAGTTAATGCATAGATGCCCTGTAACAAATTATGTCCCAAATATCTTGCAAAGTTTTGTCTGACTCCTAATAATAGTGAAATATCAGATTTACTTAACAGTATAATATTACTGTCAATTATTTTTTGGCCACCCTCTCATTTCCTTGTACCCCTGTAGAGGCAGGAAGCTGGTAGAACTTCACCATGTTGCTGAACCAACGAGCCCAACATGTGACAACTCCAGCCTAAAAGAGAATGCATCAGGCAATACAAATCTTACCTAAGAGAAAAATCCAGTTTGAATTCAAATCCTGGGTCCCCATTGGAAGAGAGACGAAGGAACGTAATAATAGTTGCTATTACCAATAACAAAATGTACTGATAGCCCTAACCTCCCCCTCCCACAGATTTTATACAAACCCAATTGTCTGTCTTATGGCTGATGACATCAATTCAAAACATTATTCTATAAAAGCACTTGGTCTACATCAACCTCACTTTATTAGCCGGTTAGTTTTTAAATTATTGCATACTAGAAGTACCGACACAATGTACATTTGTACATGACACCGGCCTTTTGAAAAACAACTGGTTTAAACATTTCATGACAGTTCTTTTCCACTCAGTGGGTCATCTACATCACACCATTACTACAAAAGCCACTGCTGTGCACATGGATTCCCACACAGAAGACAAGGGCATTATGTAAAAGGCTGATAAGACAATACAATCTTTTTTTTTTTTTTAATACAAATGTAATCAAATAAAAAACAAAGACTAGAAAAATAAATAATATCTATAGTTTATTTTTTTTGGAAGAGAGGAGACACATTGTTGTAAAAGTCACTCCAGGTAACTCCAGTTGGTCAGCACTTTGAGGTATCAGGGCCACAGAAATTGTGACTCACTAAGCAAATTTACTCTGAGGAATCACTTGAAAGATTTAATCACTGAAATACGGGCACACAGATATTCAGTCACGCTATTTATGTCTGCCCTTTTGTGACCAGCAGCTGAAAATGTTTGATCTGAAGAAAAAAAGGGGTAATCCTTCACACACATACAGAACACAAGGAGATGGCACTAGAATTCCAATCCTAACAATGATAAGATGACTTTCGCACATTAAGAGAAAGACAATGCAGTGTGTAAACACGAGCAGGGACTCACGCCCTGCAATTATTTGGTTCCTCACTTTTGCCAGTTCTTGTTTTCCAAAAATAATTGTGAATGTGTCCTCCAATGCCTTTCCACTTCAAACATACCAAAGTATCTTTTTTAACAGGCCTAGAAGAGGTAGGGTCTCTAATCAGCGTGGCCTCTGCTCACCTGGACTGACAAAACCATTCTCATTGCAAATATAGTTTCTCACCTGTGTGTTCTCATGTGGTCTTTCAGATTACTGTTCTTTTTGAACTTTCTTCCACAGATTTTGCAAAGGTACGGCTTCTCACCTGTGTGGGTTCTCATGTGGTCTGTCAACTCACTGTGTTGTATAAAACGTCTTGCACAAAAAGTACAAGAAAATGGCTTCTCACCTGTGTGTTTTCTCATGTGGTATGTGAAACTACCATAACATGTGAAACCTGTGCCACACAATGTACAAGAAAATGGCCTCTCGCCTGTGTGTATTCTCATGTGGACTGACAAATTACTGTTGTTCATGAACCTTCTTCCACAGAGCTTACAAAGGTATGGCTTCTCCCCTGTGTGAGTTCTCACGTGGGCCGACAAATTACTGGTAGTTATGAACCTTTTCCCACACAGTTTACAAAGGTACGGCTTCTCACCTGTGTGTGTTCTTATGTGGACCGACAACTCGCTGTTACAGAAGAACCCTTTTCCACATGTATTGCAAACATGTGGCGCCTCACCAGCATGGGCCATTTTCATGTGTCTTTTTAACCTACCACTCAGTCTGAAGTCTTCCCCACATGTTTTGCAAACATATGGCTTCTCACCTGTGTGGATTCTCAGGTGTATATGCA
Organism: Mola mola; assembly: GCA_001698575.1. Taxonomy (NCBI): domain Eukaryota; kingdom Metazoa; phylum Chordata; class Actinopteri; order Tetraodontiformes; family Molidae; genus Mola; species Mola mola. The sequence goes on along the minus strand of KV751332.1, from coordinate 200,308 downwards.
ATGCTGACTTCTTCTTATAAGCTTTTCCACATGTGTCACATCTGAAATAAATTTTTCCTGTGTCAGTGTTACAGCGAGGATTTAACATGGTAGGGTTATATACATTCTCCTCTTCATCTCTAGTTGACCCCGAGTGTTCGTGTTTGACTCCTTCCTGATCTCGGCTCTCAGCTACATGAGAGTTGTTAGAGAGCAGCTGCAGGTCAATATTTGCTAATGACACCACAGAGATTATAACAGGCATGTTGACTACAGTTTCATCAGGATTCAAAGACAGATTTTCATCTTCACTCTGGTCATTTTCCTCATAAGTAGTAGTCAACATAAAGGTATCAGTCTCCTGCTTCAGTACAAGCTGCTCTCTGTCCTGACTGGTACAGAGTTCCTCTTGTTCCTCTTTAATCTGTGGAGGTTCTGGGTCCTCTTGGTCCTGACTGAAGTTCCTCTCCTGGTTAAAGAGCTGCTGGTCAACCAGAACCTCCCCTTCCTTATAGACATGTGGCTGTTGGAGATCTGGAGAGACACAGAACCAAAGGAGGAGGATTGCCCTCCAGTGTCACATGTTAGTGTAATTACATCCATTGCTCCTTTACATCAAATACTATTATTGATATTGTTTGGCATATATAGTTCTGGTTAAGGTGAAAATAAATCATGATAAATGTACAGTCTGTTATGGACAATAAACTTTGTTACCTGAATACATTACAAGGTCATGGTAAGATATTTTTGATTAATGGCTGCACTCTAAAGCCCTTGGATTCAAGAAAAATCTCGGATCCCTGAGCAGTTCGGATCCGATATTGGATTTAAGAAGTGTCCTCAAAGATTGCCTAATTCATCACATTTTGGGAATACAGCTCCTAGTCCAAATCACTGAGGTTATACAGGGAAAATGGTAGACAAACAACAGCACTAAGTAATGTGTTAGTGTTAAAATGCCCATTGGGGATGAGAGGGAAAGGAGAGTCACGACCATACTGAAGATATCTTAATTACTTTATGCCATTGGAGGAGCTTATCATGCAAAATCTTTACTCTAAATGATCTTTATCACGAGTTACTGCAAAGAGAAAGTCAACAGTGTGTCAACCAGCCCTCAGCTCTTTAATTCATACTGTGGAGGATTTGTTGAGAGCACCATTCTAGTTTAGTTGACACAGCAGCTGGACTCCTGACAACAGAACTGGTGTCAAGTTTCCAAGATGAGTTTTTTTTGTTTTTTTTTAATGAATATTTGACTTTAGGATATATAAGCATTCTTTGTATTCTATCCAGTTTTATCAGGAACTACCTAATTTGGCGCACCTTCACCTACATCGCGGTGTTTTGATGTTTAGGAAAGGTGATGTTTCACTTGTTACCTACTGGAAGCGACATTAAAGCGATCAAGATACTTTTGCACAACATGGGCTTGTATTTAAAAACATTATACCATTGTTTCGTATATTGAGACATAAGATCAGTGAAAAGACAAGAAAAAATAAGTTTACCTGGGATATCCAGCAGTCTACGATGACGAACGATCTCTACATTGTAGTCGACGATGGTTTGTTGGAAACTTAACTTTGACATTTCTGAAGACGTTGTTGTTCACAGAAATATCATGCACGAGCTACATTACGAAATTAACTTGGACTGAATTCAATTCATGCCACCAGCTAATGCTAGCAGGGCTGTTATTGTTGACTTCCGCTAAAATGCGTAGCTACTTCTTCTTCTTGGGGGCTAGGCAGGCTAGACGCGTCGACGACGCATTACTGCCTTCTACTGGGTCTTTGTCAGCGCTTTAGAGTTTTTTCTTTTAGTCCAGTGCGGTGCAGTTATTCCAATAGTTTCTTCATTTTACTACAGTTATGCAGGTTAAGTAAGGGCCGCAGAGTGAATGCAGTTTTTCGAGATGTTTTTCAGAGCTCCCTTCTTTGAAAAGAATCTGGGTTAGAATTTGTGGCACCATTTCTGTGCTCCCACATTCACATTTGCTGTTAGGGTATTTTCCCATCAGAGGCTGCCAACACCTTAGCCCACAGTGCCCAAGCGTGAACCTGATTATAATGACTAAATATTTTTTGCAATTAAAATAATTTTTTTTTTTTTGTTCACTGTGCTGTGTATCGCAAAATAAGACCTCCCCTTACAATGATTTTCTTTTGTTTAGCCAACTTTCTTTCAGATACTTACAATTTCTGTGTTCAGCAGTCCATACTGTAAGGTGACTTGGCTGTATCTTCAAAAGGCTCAGTCCTTCACAGGCACCACTCATAATATAATCAAAATTCCGAGAATTTGAAGAAATGAAAGATGAAACCAACACTGAATGATTGTGACCTTTGATCCCTCAGGCATCACTGCATTAAAAATGAGAATGGTTCTATGAAAAATATTACTCTTCGGGAACAATTTGGAAAACTATTGTCACCAAGCACATCATCACTGCATCTACAAGTGGCACCATTCATGCTGACAGTTACTTACAACTTATATGTGTCAGGTGATAAACTGTTTTTCCAATTCTGTCAATGTACTGTTGATTGGAAATAGTAAGATATGTGCGAAGACCACTTGCAGTCTAAAGTCCATGTGAAAAACAAGTAAAAACAGCTTGCTGCTGATAATGCAAGCAGACTATCATGTCCTTCAGACAACCATCGCTGCTACAAACACATTAGCGGTGTTAAGCTGAGAGTTTGTTCAGGATTTTGTGGCTGTTTGTGCTGAAGCTGACATCCCCTTAGAAAATCTAGTAAAGCTATGTTCTAGAGAAGCACTGAAAAAAAAAAAACAGATTTCATGGGTCCCTATATCTATTCATCTGTAATCTTCGCAGGTCTGTCTTCACTTACTTCTTCCAGATCCTTTCCAAATTCCAAATGTCTTAAAGATGCCCAAGCAAACTATCTCCTCTCTGGTGCTCAAGATGTCAGATTAAATTAAAATGTTTGATGGAAGTTTATGCCTCAGATATGAGAATCAGTGTTCTCAAAGGTGTGTGAAAGACAGCAGGTTCCACTCCTGCGCGTTCCTCTCCAAAAAAAAAAACTGTCTCCTGCAGAAAGGGATTTAAAACATTGTACAAACAATTTTTGGGGTGGTCAAATCAGCAGAGCCTGGAATAATTAAAGGCTTCCAAAAGACTAATTGCCAGGTGGGCTTGATTTAATATATTTTCACCTTGTCATGTTGACCCAGATCTACAAATGTAAACCCTGATGCTCTTTCTAGCGAGAGAGTTGATTTTTTCAAAACAAGAATTTAAGATGGAGAATATGCATTGAAAACAATAGTTGGAAATGCAAAAAGATACAGTTTTGGGCAAGTAAGAGTGACCATTTAACCTAACCCCCAGTTTACATGCTTTTGGACTGTGGGAGGAAGCCGGAGTACCCGAACAGAACTCACACAGACACAGGGAGAACATGCAAACTTTGCACAGAAACGCCCTGACCTGGGAATGGAACCCAGGACCTTCTTGCTGTGAGGCAACAGTGCTAACCACTGCACCACTGCGCCGCCCAAAAGTAAAACCAATCAGATTTTTTTGTTTGGTTCCAAACCAACTGTGCACTAACAAGTATTCAATACGTGCAGTCAAATACAAGGAGGACATAATATTCAATACAGCTTAAACAGCTGACAGAGTTAAGAAAGAAGGGGCAGGAATTGAATTTGTGTGGGTACGTGCACTTATTGGAGTGGAGGGGGACAAACTGGTAGATCAGTATGCTAAGGGAGCAACAAACAAGTTAGAAATATGCATGAATGTAAAACAAAGTAAGGCTGAAATCAACATAATACAATCTGAATTGAAACAGAAAGGGCAGGAAGAATGGAACAGAGGAAGTAAGGGATGATATTATTACAACACAAAGGAAAGCTGGAGACATGAGAAAGCACAACAGAAAAAAAGTAAGAAGAGGATATTATACCAAGGTTTATTCATCTGGTCTGAAAACTACTTTAAAAATAAAGAGTAAGCTACAAGAAATTGTGACAAGTGTGGGGTTCATAGGAAAGAGCTGAGCATATACTATTAGAATGTCAAGTTACAAATGAGAGAGGCAATGACTTATCACATTGCAAAAAAACAACCTTATATTGGTTATTAGAGAAATGTTGCAGAGGATCTCAAATAAGTGCACAGGGATATTTTAGGATTTAAAAGAGAGTAGGTGGAGAATTTTAGCTTTGGAAAGGCTTTTCTGGTGTACACTCCAGTCCAGTAGGTGGCAGTAATGCACCTAAACACTATTAAATAAAGACGAAGAAGACCGTAGGAGCCCTGTTAGCATTTGCTGTGTGCATCTTTGAAATTTTGTAATGTAGCTCGTACATAATATTTCCGTGAACAGCAACATCTTCAGCAGTGTCACAGTTAAGTTTTCAACAAGGCATCGTCGACTACAAAGGAGAGATTGCTCGTCAGCGAGACTGCTGGATATCGCCTGGAAACCGGTAATAAACTTACACAGGATAGGTAAACATTTAAAAATCTATTTCACAATACGAAACAGAGATACATTATTTTTAACACAAGTGCAGAAATATCCCGGTTTTAGTTTGCGTATATATCTTCGTTTAGTCTTTACTGTAACAGCGTTATCGTTATTTTGAAACACATGGGAACATGTTCTGTCCTGACTCCAGTTTTGTTAAGATTTTGCATTATAAGCTCCTTGAATAGCATAAAATAATTAAAATATTTTCGGTATGGCCACGACTCGCCTCTGCCGCTTATCCCTACTGGGCATTTTAACACCAACACATTATTTAGTGCTGTTGTTTATCCACCACGTGTGGTCACACATGTAATGTCCGTGCTGTATTTTGCCACTAATTTCCATCTGCTGGCTCAATATGCTGCCTACGAATGGAGATGAACTTTGCTTGGATTGGACAGTTTTCATTCTCAGTCAGTTCACCTGTACAGACTCAGGAGGCACTAAGTTTTACCCAACTCGAAACGAACCACAATACCTAGTCTCTGTAGTTGCTCTGTGACTAAATATGCTAAATCATATGCATAATAATGTTTGTGGTATAGAAGAGCAATGAATGTAATTACACTAACATATAACTCTTAACTTTTTCTACCATCCTCTTCCTTTGGTTCTGTGTCTCTCCAGATCTCCGACAGCAACATATCTGTAAGGAAGGGGAGGTTCTGGTTGACCAGCAGCTCTTTAACCAAGAGGACCCAGAACCTCCACAGATTCAAGCGGAACAATAGGAACTCTGTACCAGTCAGGAGGGAGAGCAGCTTGTACTGAAGCAGAAGACTGATATCTTTATGTTGACTTCCACGTATGAGGAAAATGACCAGAGTGAAGTTGAAAAACTGTCTTTGAATCCTGATGAAACTGTAGAAGAGCCTGTAGTCAACATGCCTGTTATAATCTCTGTGGTGTCATTAGCAAATATTGACCTGCAGCTGCTCTCTAACAACTCTCATGTAGCTGAGAGCCGAGATCAGGAAGGAGGCAAACATGAACACTTGGGGTCAACTAGAGTTGAAGAGGAGAACGAAAAGAATAAACTGCAGAAAAGCAAATGTCAGACTAAGAATGGGCACAGCCCTACCATGTTAAATCCTTGCTGGAATACTGAGACAGGAAAAAAATCTTTCAGATGTGACACATGTGGAAAGGAGTGTAAGTATAAGTCAATATTGCGAGAACATCTTAGAATCCACACAGGTGAGAAGCCCTACCTTTGCTACATGTGTGGAAGAACGTTCTTAAGAAAACAGGATCTGATAGTCCACATGAGAATACACACAGGGGAGAAGCCGTTTTCTTGTCAAATCTGTGGTAGGGGATTCAGCAGAAGTGGTTATTTGACAGTCCACATGAGAACACACACAGGTGAGAAGCCGTATGTTTGCAATACATGTGGTGTGGCTTTCAGACAGTGTGGTCAGTTGGTAATCCATGTGAGAAGAACACACACAGGTGAGAAGCCTTACCTTTGCAAAACATGTGGAAGAAGGTTTTCATCAAACAGGGATCTGACAGTTCACGGGAGAACGCACACAGGGGAGAAGCCGTTTTCTTGTGCAACATGTGGGAAGAGATTCACAAGAAGTGATACTTTGACAATTCACATGAGAACACATACAGAAGAGAAGCAGCCGCACCTTTGCAAAATGTGTGGAGTAAGGTTCATGTGGAACAGTGATCTGACAGTCCACATGAGAAAGCACACAGGTGAGAAGTATATTTGCAAAACATGTGGTAGGGCTTTCAGACAGAGTGGTCAATTGTCAGTCCATGTGAGAAGAAGCCACACTGATTAGAGGCCCTACCTCTTTAAGAAAACGATACCATGTGTCTTAATTGTAATGGTACTGAAGACTTGGCAAAACTGGAAAAAAAAGAAGCCACATGATTGCAAGACTTGAGGGAAAATATGTATTATGATCACATACTTGAAAAATACCTGAGCATCAATATACACAGATGAAAGTACTGAACTGAGACTGCTGTGTTCAACTGAAAGAAATTTTTGTAAAAGGTTCATGTCTCAAGTTAAATGCCAATATATTTTTTTACAACACTCCTCTTCATATGGTGTTATGATGATATTGGTTGTGTATGAAAATTGTTAGTATATTAGTAATTTTTTTTTTTTAGAGAGGGAAGGTCCATTATACAAGTGTGGAGTTTCTAGATCTCATGGTAAATTTTTTTATCTTTCAGTTTATTTTATTTCAAACATGTTTCAATAAAGAATAAATTCTGCTACACTTTTTTGCAGGAGTCAGATTTTCAATTTAGAGACTGACATCACTGTTAGGAAGTTTTCTTAAGCGTGAAATTTTAAAACTTTATTGTTTTTTCTTCTAAAGCTATTCTAGACCTTACTTGAGGCTGACTGCCTGAGATTCTCAAATTAAAGAGACTCCTAATTTGTAATAGGGAGGGGTGGAGCCTATCTCATCATCGGGCGAAGGCAGGGTACACCCTGGACAAAGTCGACAGTTCATCGCAGGGCTCACATATAGAGACAGACAACCATCCACATTCACACCTAAGGGCAATTTAGAGTGACCAATTAACCCAACTCCCAAAGGCCCTGGCCTGGGAATCGAACCCAGGAGTGCTAACCACTGCACCACTGTGCCGCTGTCTCATAACTTACTAATTAGAGACTCATTATCCAACAACATAGTTAATCTGGATGGCATTGCCTTGGCCTTTAGCACCACAGTATGAAACCTGGGTGTTAACTTTGACCAGGGACTGTCTTTTAACTCATACGTAAAACAGATTTCAAGGACGGCCTTCTTTCACCTCCGTAACATTGCTAAAATCCAGAACATCCTGTCTCAACATGATGCAGAAAAATTAGTTCATAGATTTGTTACATCCAGGTTGGATTACTGTAATTCTTTATTTTCAGGCTACCTTAATAAGATCTGAAAGATGCTTAAACCAACCCAGAATGCAGCAGTGCGTGTACTGACTAGAACTAATATCAGACACCATATTTCCCCTATACTAGCTTCTTTGCACAGGTTTCCTGTTAAATCCAGAGTAGAATTTAAAATCCTAGCCCTCACCTACAAAGCTATTCATGGTCATGCACCATCCCATCTTAAAGACCTCATAGTACCCTATCACCCAACCAGAACCTTACGCTCCCAGGGTGCAGGGTTATTGGTGATCCTAAGAATCTCCAAAAGTAGAATGTGAGGCAGAACCTTCGGCTATCAAGCTCCTCTCCTGTGAAACCATCTTCCAGTCTCAGATCTGGAGGCCGACACACTCTCTGATTTTAAGAGTAGTCTTAAAACTTTCCTTTTTGATAAAGCTTATAGTTAGGGCTGTCCTATCTAGCCCTCAGTTATGCTGCCATAGGCTTAGGTTGCCAGTGCGGCATTCCATGATACACTGAACTCTTCTCTTCTCCTCCCCCTGTGACTCTATCCCTTGACTCCATTGACCCTATCCTAACAAAGCATTATACTTACTTTTATACTTACTTTTTCCCAGGAGTCTTTTTGCTTCATCATCCTGCAGGTTTTCTAGATCACGGTGGGACCTGCTGCTGTGGTTCTGCCTGACGCCTACTGCTCACATTAGAACTGAGGATTGCCCAGTACAAATTTGTATCCATGGATTACAATGACCTATGTACCAACAGACTACACCTGCTTCTGGATCAATATATTTCAGTTCACATACTCTTGCACTCATAGATTTCATAAGCAACACACAAACCTGGATAGATCAACCACTATGACACCTGAAGCAATAGACTCTCTGAATCTCTTCTGAATCAACACATTTCTTAAACATTTCTCATAAAGTGAAATCTGATGTAACACAGTGGTAAACATGCTAATGGCCCGACTTTTTCGCACTGTGTTGTAGGCACCAATTCACAATGCTTGTATATTTCCAATAAAACAATAAAGTTAATCAGTTTGAACACTGAATGTCTTGTCTTTGTGCTGTCTTTAATTATTTTTAATTTAATATAGGTTGAAAATGATTTGCAAATCGCTCTATTCTGTTTTTATTCACATTTGACACAATGTCCCAACTTTTTTAGAATCGGTTTGTACAACAGCTTCCAAGCATGTTGAAACAAAAAAATGGGAAAGTTGTGGAGGGCTCAAAAACACCTGACTGGAACATGCTAACAGATGAAGAAATTGATCAACAGGTGATCATATTATGTTTGAGTGTGAAAGATGTATCCTTAGGCTCTGTTCTCCAAAGGCTGGATGAGAGCAGCCAGCATAGTGCTATTAAGGATATTACTACGTGGAAACAATTTGGAAAACCATTGTCAGTAAACGTCATCACTGCATCTACAAATGGAACCAGTGATGCTGACAGTTGTCTACCTGCTTTGGAATAACATATTCTGTCATGATGACAACATCTTTCTAAGGGACGTCGCTCCTTTTTCCAGCAGCAAAATACCAAGCTTCATTCTGAAAGCATGACTGGAATGAAAGAGAGTAGGCACCAGACTGGCCTACCTGCAGTCCAGACTTCTCCACCACTAAAAGTCTGTAGCCCACTTTTAAATGCACAATATCAAAATAGAGACCTCAGGTGATATTTGCAATGCCTTATGGGGTTTTGGCATATTCTTTGTTCTTGTTACGTTTCTTCACTTACATTAACAGCAATTAATGATGAGTTGAACCACGAGATACTGTTTTTGGTTTCCTTTACTGTTCAAGGGCAAATTCAATCACACAGGTACCATCTGCGAAGGTTTGCATCATCTGTTAAAGAGGTATGCTGACTTTTATGTCATTAACAAAAAGTAGTTCCACTTGCCTTTACAAATTATTAGTGTAATTCCTAAATCAGAACTTAATATAAGATTTCATCCAATAGAAAACAATTCCTTCCATCCAGCTTTGATGGGCTCAACATCAACAGAGAACAAAAAAAGAATTGATCAGGGAGTATACTTTTGGCCGGTTATTTATTACTCAAACACAAATAAGGCACCATTACCAGTAAAATGAATAACTTGTTTGACGTAATTGTCACTTCAATAATCTCTCTGGAGCAACTATAAATTCAGTTTTTGTGGAGGTCTGCGGCACCTTTCAGAGTAGTGCCGTACCAGGGCTTCTGAATCAGTTATACTCTGAGGTGTAGAATCTACAGTCTCTGGGACTACACTACTGTATGTCACACAACCTGGTGTCATGACAGAGTCCTCTGTCAGGAACAGCGTCTGACTCTTCTGGTTGCACTGTGATTTTTCCAGGTGATGCATCCAAAAGTTGGTCGATGTGCCTGCGCCAGACAATGTTGGGCCCCACACTGACAGTGTATAACGGGGGTCCTGTCAGTGACAATATCTCTCACCCCAAAATTTATCTCAAATTTGGCCAATTTCCCAATATTAGCAGCCAAAACCCATGTGCTCTGCCTAGCCAACACTTCCGCTTTCATTATCCAGGACTAGTTTACCCTCCGACCGCTAGGTGGCGGCAAAGTGTGTCCAATACGATCCTTGGTACGTGTGAATATGCATCCACCGGCATTAGTGGGATTCATATGACACGTCCGCTGTACTCAGACCGGAAGCGGTTTGAGGCCAATTAGTCTAAACTACAAGGGCTTAAATCTAGAGAAAACGTACTGCACTTCCAGCACTCTTCACATCGTCGTTCATGTCCTCCTTGGCTAGGTCATGGTCTGGACTCTCCATATCGGCTAGGTTCTAGCCTGGTACGCTCAAGGCCATCATTGTTCGGTCCAGGCTCGCCGTTTTTATCTTTTTTCAGGGAAGTTCTATTGAGAGCAAGCTCTCCTTTCCAGTTATGCCCTGATTACAAAATACATGAATAAAAATAGACGATATAATTCAATCAATTAATCAGTATGAGGGGATAGAAGCAGAGCACGAGATTTCACTGGAATACAAGTCATGTAAGAAGGCTTGGTCTGAAAAATTCTGAAAATTTCTTGTGACAATTATACAAGCTTGAGATATCTGTAGACTAGTGTCCCTAATGCGGGCAATGGGACAATGGTCACTGAAATCAAGTGGGAGAACACCACAATTGTATAATTATTCAGCCTATTAGTTAAATAAGGTCCAAAAGAGAACCACACTTAGAATTATTAGTGTCAGGCCTTGTTGGGGCAGTGATCAGCTGTGTTCATTTGTAACAAATTACAAATTGTTACATAGATTTTTCAGAGCATTTGACACGTCTGTTTAAAAGTTTAAATTCAGATCGCCTAATAACAAAATTTTTGACTTTTCATAGGCAATAATCCAAATAGTCACAATAATTTTTCAATAGTGCAAGACTTTGCAGAAGGTGGGCAATAGGCACCAATGAGAAGTACTTTTTCACAATTTCAATTTAGAACTAATATAGATTTGACCGAGACAGAAAGGCATTATTTCACATAAATTGAAATTAAAAGGGGTGCCCTTCTTTCAGACCTTCCCTGCCAGCCCTGAAAACATTATAGCCCAGACCTTAATATAAATTTATTTAGATACCAAGCTACGAACATTCATGTGTTTGATGGCAGTGTGGAATCCCCACAAAGGGAAGTATAACTCTAACTTCATACTACATACCCTGTACCTGATCCTTTGTTTAGCACACCATATACATTTGGAAAATCACATAAAGACAACACATAGATTTAGTTCATTTATATTTAACCTTTATTTGCCATTTCTTTGACACTTTACATTGTATTTAAGTTGAGTGCATGCATCTCAAGTTACATTGTAAAGGTATCTGATTTGGTTTCCTCTGTCCTCCTGTTTGTTTGGCCTCACCTGGAGCTGGCTTCCTCTGACAAACTCAAAGAGAGTGCATCTCATTTGGAGGGGGGAGAATGGACTATACCATCTCTTGAGTGAAGTCAGAGGGAGCACTAATTTGTGTGCTGGTAACATTATGTATTTGTTGATATTTGAATCCTTGTTTCAAAGTAAGTTGGCATCAATGTTTTTGTTTCAAAATGATATAATTATTATTTTTTAAAACTTATTTGTTAGAATAACATGTGTTTAATTTTAATTTGTTAATTACCCTTCATTGGTTTTTTTTGTACCTGGCCAGGTCTATATATACTGTATATTGGTTCAGTTTTTTTTTTTTTTTTTTTTTAGTTAGATTACAGCTGAGTTGTTTGTTTAAAGGTATTTGACCCCAATTATGTTTCCTTCTTTAAGCAAAGAAGGAAAAAGCACCTTGGTTTGTTTACCCCCCTTTTTTTTTTCCTTCTCTCGGGTAAATAAAACCCTTAATTATGCATCTTATCCTGTCTCCTCGTGCCTTGGTGTGCTTGGTCCATTACGATGTGGATTATCCCCAGACCTTTTTGTTTTACGTAGTCCACTTGAGACTCCAGAGCTACCCAGGACAGACCTCTGATCCGAACTTAGTTTTAGCCTACAATAGGATTTTAAATAATGGGGGTTGGTTAATGGTATGCAATTATTACTATTTACACCCTTAACACATCTTTTAGGATGAGAGGATTTAACAGGTTTAATGGGACCAACAGTTAATGCAGGTGTTGAAACTAAGTCTGCGGTTGTGGTCTTAATTGGGTTATCAGTAGTCCTACGCATGATCTGAGTATTATGTTTTATTATGTTTGTATTATGTTTCACATTAAGTCCGATCTGAGGCTAAAACAGGGATATTGTAGATAGATGAAGCAGCACCAGCAGAAACAGTGCTGATAGAGGATTTAACATGAGTGAGAGAATTAGTGGAGGAGACAGAACCAACATCAGCTTGACCCTCACTGTCAAAGACAGGGGTTAGGGGATACCAGATTAAGACAGTGTGCAGGGTCCAGCTGGGAAAAATATAATTTTAGACTGAGTGCAGTGAAGTTGATAAAATTGCAAATTAGCCTGTTGCTACCTTTCCTGTTAAGAAGTAAACTGTCACTTTTGATTAGTTCCTGTTCAGTCCAAAAATTGTCAAAGTTATTTGTGAAGCCTAGCCCAGTGGGAGTTGTGAAGTTCTGCATCCATACAGTATATGCCAGTTAAAAAGGCGACTAGAACGCTCTGAACTCTTGGTCATAGAAGCATTGGGTCAGACAAAACACAACATTTCCCAAGGCTCTCAACTGTATCGAGTAAGGACTCAAGTTCATAATCGAGTTTTGTAGATTGTCTAGACATGACATCATTAGTTCCTGTACGCCATACATGTCAAACTCAATGCCCACGGGCCACATTCAGCATGTTACACTTGTATCAGATCCAGGGAGTAATATCATATTTCTATCATGACTGGCCCAACCAAATATAGCAGGTACGTAACTGTTACTATAGATTCCAGAATACAACAGCTGCTGCACAAGCAAGATCTGCAAAGACCAATCCCCCTTCCTTGCTGCTCTACTGACGCACACCTCATCCGAAATCAGCAAGTGCTCATCCAGTAAGTTTCATTAAATTTAGGTAAACCTGTTGGCCTTGTTTGTGGAGCTAATTAAGCTAATTAAGGAATACAACATTAGATGGCAACGTGAGACAAAACATCAGGGCAAGTACAAGGACCTGGACATACAGCAGAGGCAAACACAAAGTGGAAGAATTTAAAAAAAGTCTGGCATCATAGCAGACTGTGTTCACAAGAGCAAGTGAGGCAGCTAGTTTTATTGTGGCAGAATAAATAGCTAAATCAGCCCAGCCAATAACTTAGCCACTTAGTTAGCAAAATTAGCTAACTAATGATGATAAAAGTGTGCAACGTCATTTGTCCAAACAAAAAGCTAGCGTTTTAAAGGCTGAGCAGAAATACTGCTGTTGATTGTGTGTGTTGAGCTTGCTACGGATTTACAAGCGCATTAATGGAAAAGGAAAAGACTTCATTGAATATTCCCTTTCTGTAAACGAGAGCACTGCCATGACTGACACTGCACAGCTGTCGGCCTTCATCCGTGGAGTGAACTTCAGTTTATGCATTGCAGAAGATCTTCTGGGAATTAAATCAGTGAATGTGGCACAACAATGGGAAAAGACATTTGAAGAAGTGTCTAAATGAAACAAACCTCTCTGAGAACAAACTCATGGGCCTGACAACAGATCTGATCTGCAATTTAAACTGAAAAGAATGGATTAGTGGGGACGATGTTAGAGAAGAGGAAAAGAGAGAATAGCTCAGGTGAGGTGCCACTGTATCACACTCCAGGAATCCCCTTGTGGTAAAGCCCTGAAAATGAAACCTGTTATGAGAAATGTGACACAAACAGTTAAGTTTATTAGAGCCAAAGGGTTAAATCTCCACAAATATATTTTCTTGAGAAGATACTGTACATTCTTTATGTGGTGATGTGCCCTATCAAACAGAGGTGCAATGGCTAAGTCAAGAGAAAGTTTTGAACAGATTTTTCAAGTTGCATGATTTAATCTAGGAATTTATGGAAAGCAAAGAGAACGACACCACAGAACTCCAGGAAGAAAAGTCTGTGAGTTGGCCTTTCTTTGCGTGTTAACGAAAACGATTCATTACACTAAACTTTCAGCTTCAGGGTCACTCTCTATGTTGCCAAACAATGACAAAAGTCTCCACCACAGCATTTCAGACTGCATATTTTGCTGATAAACTGAGTTCATGCAATGATTTGCCGATTTAGGACCTCCAAAATTTAATTTTGAGCTTATCAGTAATTTGTTCGCAGTTGATATGGAAAAAACACCTCTAAACATCCAAATGGAACTGACAGAATTCGAACTCTAGGTCATATTCTGTATAAATAATTTGTCTTACCTCTGACGAAACCTATTCAGTTAATTTTTTTTATCCATAAATGCAGACCATGTTTGGCCCTCGATTTAGATCCAGTTTTTATTGAGTTTGAGAGTCTTATTGAGTTTGAGTTTGACATTGAGTTTGTTCCTGTTCTAAACAGTTTAAATAAAGTTCTAATTAAAAATCAAAATCAAACTTCTCTGACTCCCTTTCTCTCTCAGACTTGGACACAAAATTACTGTCAGCAGAGACACAGAGAAAACAGGAAAGGACAAGGAACATCATCATTCTCATCAGCTGTCTGTGGACCTGACCCAGTCAACCTGTAATCCAGTCTGACTCTGACCTGGTCTAACTCTTATTCGTTCTTATCTGGTCCGAGAGGACTGATAGAAACTCCAGCAGAAACTGAACTTCTCCAAATACACAACAGCCAATCAGAAAACAGAGCTGACATGACATTATCAGTCATCAGGTAGAAATAGCTGCAGCTGCTGCTCATGTGACCTGGAACATGAACATGATGTCAGTGCCTGATCATTTATCAATACTTAATCACAAAGTCTTATAAAGTTTTTTAGTTCAAATAAAAAAAAAATGTATTCTTATTATGAAAAACTAAGAGTTTTATTCTATTGTATATACAGTATTTCATTCAAACATGAGATCTTCTTCCTCTTTCTGCTTTACCTAACTTTTTTAGGAGTCGCCAACAGGGAATCATCGTCCGCCAACTTTCCCTGTCCTCTGCATCTTCTTCTGTCAAACCAACTACCTGCATATCCTCTCTCACCACATCCATGAATCTGCTCTTTGGTCTTCCCTTTTGCCTCCTGCCTGATAGCTCCATCTTTGAACATGTCCAAACCATCTCCATCTGGCTTCTCTAACTTTGTTTCCAAAACGTCCAACCTTTGCTGTCCCTCTGGTCTGCTCGTTCCTGTCCATCCTCGTCACTCCCAAAGAGAATCTCAACATCTTTAACTCTGCATCCTGTCTTTTGGTCGGTGCCCCAGTTTCCAAACCAGACAACATTGCTAGGCTGACTACCCTCTTGTAAACCTTTCCTTTCACTTTTAGTGCTACAATTCTGTCACAGATCCCTCCTGACTCCACTCGACCCTGCACTTGCTTCTTTGTTGACCCTAAATACTAAGTACTAAACTAAACTCATGGACCTTTTCCACCTCTACTACCTATAACCTCACTGTTCCACTTTGTCTCTCTTTCATTCACACAGATATATTCTGTCTTGCTACGACTGACTTTCATTTCTCCTCTACCTTCAGCTCTCCAGCTTTTCTTCCACCTACTTCCTGCTCTCAATTCACATCACAATGTCATCCGTAAACATCATCATCCATGGAAATTCCTGCCTGACCTCACCTGTCAGTCTGTCCATCACCATAGCAAACAAGAAGGGGCTCAGGAACGATCCTTGATGCGGTCCCACGTTCACCTTGAAGCCATCCGTCACTCCTACAGCGCACCTCACCACTGTCATACTGCTCTTGTACATATCCTGCACCAGTTTAACATACTTCTCTGACACTCCAGACTCCCTCATACAGAGCCACAGTACCTCGCTTGGCACCATTTCTTAGGCTTTTTTCCGAATCCACAAAGACACAATGCAACTCTTTCTGATCTTCTCTATACGTCTCCATCAGCATTCTCAAAGCAAACATGGTGTCTGTAGTGCTCTTTTTTTGCATGAAACCATACTGATGCTCACAAATCAATTTTTCTGTTAGCCTCGCTTCCACTACTCATTCCCAAATGTTCATTGTGTGGTTCATCAGCTTTATCTCCCTATAGTTGCTACAACTCTAAACATCACCCTCGTTCTTAAAGATCGGACCAGTACACTTTTCCTCCATTCCTCAGGCATTGTCTCACTGTCAACAATCATGTTGAACAATTTGTCAAAACTCCACTGCCCTCTATTCTAGACACTTCCATACCTCTACTGGTATTTCATCAGAACCAACTGCCTTTCCATTCTTCATCCTCTTCAAAGTTTTCCTTACTTCATCTTTACTAATACTTCCAACTGCCTGTTCCACAGTTTCCACTTCCTCCACCCTTCTTTCCCTCTCATTTTCTTCATTTATCTGCTCCTCAAAGTACTCATTTCATCCTCTCAGCACACCCTCCTCACTTGTTAGTACATTTTCGTCCCTGTCCTTAATCACCCAAATCTGCTGCACATCCTTCCCAGCTCGATCCCTCCGCCTCACCAGACAAAGGGATCCTTTTTTCCTTCCTTGGTGTCCAACTTGTCATACAGCTTATACACCTTCTGTTTAGCCTTTGCCACCTCCTTCTTCACCTTACGTTGAATCCCTTTGTATTCCTGTCTACTCTCTTCTGTTCTCTCACTATCCCTCTTCCTCTGAGTACCCTCCTGTACTTCCTCATTCCACCACCAAGTCTCCTAATCATCCTTCCTCTGTCTAGATGACGCACCAAACACTTCCCTACATTTCTCATTGTTGCTGTGGTTACCCAGTCATCTGGCAGTTCTTCACAATCACCCAGAGCCTGTCTCAACTTCTCCCTGAAGTCCTCACAGCAGCATTCCTTTTTCACCTTCCACCATTTGATCCTCTGCTTCATCTTTGCTCTCTTCCTCTTCCTAAACATCAGGGTTATTATACACACAATGCCGTCTGGCTACATTCTTTTCTGTCACTACCTTGCAGTCTCCAATCTCTTTCAGATTGCATTGTCTAAACAAAATGAAGCCCCCTCTGTGTTTCTGCCTCCACTTTTATGTCACTCTACGTTCTTCTGTTTTTTGAAAGTAGGTATTCACCATAGCCATTTCCATTTTTTTTTGACTAATCTACTACCATCTTTTTTTCCAGGTTACTTTCCTTGACACCAAACCCGCCCATCACCTCCTCATCTCCTCTGTTCCCTTCACCAACATGCCCATTGAAGTAACTTTATGTAACTGTAGACATACAGATTTGTGTAAAATCTGATGAAACTACTAAACAGAAACCTGTTTACAAAGTTTATTTATCTATAAATTATCAATATAATTGATTGGACAGTTTAACACAGTAGTAGCTCTGATGTGGTGTTGTGGTCTGATGTAACACAGTACGTAATGTCTTTGCAGCATTTTATGAAATCCAGGCTGCAGAAAGTCTGGGACGACATATGAAACATTTAACTTACCAGAATCATTAAATCTGAAAGGCTTCCATAGTTCTAAACAGTTGGTCCTAGGCATTTAACCTCTGGTAGGGCCATCGTGCCTTGGAGGTGGTCACATGAGTTATAGACCCTCTCTCATCATGTGAGCTGTTAAGGCCACATTGGTCCAGATGATAAGTGGAAATTGATGAGGGAACATTCTTCATCTGACTTCACCAACATAAAACCAGTACCAGATGAAACCATGTGATGACTTAATGTCATATCACTGTTTATCTGCATTCCCACTGTCAGACAACAATATCTGTAGGACAGATCCTTGAACAACAGAACCAACTTCACCCAAACTAGATTTGTGCTTTGCTGGACCTCTGCCTCATCACCACCTATTTCAAATACAAGGAGGGTTTCTACAGACAAAAGCACAGCTGTCCCACTGATTCTCCAGTGTCACTGCTTGTAGTTAACCTCTCCATGAATGGCCTGGAAAGGAAAGCCTAGACCACTTTCAGAAAAACAACATTTAGCTACTGGTTTAGGATGACATCTGGGTCACAACCAAAAGCCCAAGAAGTAGAGGCCTTCAAGGAACATATAACCTCAGTAAACGGTAACATTAAGTTTACTAGGGAGGACAGTAAAGATAGTAAGATACCATTCATGGCCTGTTCTGTGCAGATTGAGAAGGATGGAAACCTCAAGATTGAAGCGTAACAAAAATTCACACTCATGGACAAACACCTGCTATCTGACTCCCACCACCCACTGGAACACAAACTCGGTGCGATCACGACCTTTGGTCAACAGGCTGAAAATGTTCCTTCCAAAGCTGAAGGGAAAGAAAGAGAGCACATGCACATCAAGAAAGCACTCAAAGCTTCTGGCTATTCCAACTGGGCCTATATCAAATTATAGAACCATGAAAAAAAACTTGAGAAGAAAAAAAAACCAAAGAAACATTGTTTTTTCATATTTGGCTGGCATGTCAAATCAACTTAGAAGGATTTTCTCTGAACATGTCATTCCAGAGCACCTCAAACCTAGCACTACACTCAAAGATTGGTCCACCCTGATGACAAAACATCTAAACACATGTTGAGCTGTGTGGGTTCTGCAGGCCAATGCAGTGAGGAGTGGAAAAATCAACCAATAACCAATCCATAGATGCATGGCAACCACACAGGTTAGCCAGGTCCTCAAGCCAAGTGGCACAATCGTCCTCTCTCCCTAGTCCCACAATACCCCGCACTTATGCTGTGACAAGGCCAAGCATGCCTGAGTGTGGTTGCGTCATCAGGATGTGTCCTTGTTTACAGAAAAAGCACAAATGGGGAATTGCGGTCCCAGCACAGTGGAGAATGACACAGAGACATGACTGCAGCTTTACTGACTATGTGGTTTATTTGGAGTTGTTTTGTTCTCTGATTACCCTACAATCATTTGATATATGATTTAACCAGCGTCTCTAACTCCTGTTTCTTAAAGAGGTTAACCTGCAGGGTTTCGGTGTAGCTGTTGGATAAAGATGAGCTTGTTGAAAACTTCAGCAGTACTTTGTGGCTGCTTTATAGCCAATCTCTTTTGGCCAATTAGGGAAAAGGGAAAGATGCAGCTCTACACCAGTTGAAGTTCCCTAGGAGAAAGACAAAAAAATGGGAAGAGGTGTTTTGTCTTGGTGAGATCTGAACTTTCTGATCAAACAAATCAATCATGGGGTTGGATTCTGCAATGAGGTGTGAAAACTTGGGATGGAGGTTTGTCTTATAAACAATAGGCTGATTCAGTTTGAATGATGGCTGGTCTGTTGTGTCATGGATCCCAACAGGGTCAGTGACTCATATGACTACCCCCAAAGTGCAAAGTGCAGAGGTTGTGGTACTTGGGACTCCCCGACAAATGTTTAGAAGAAGACTGAAGTCTTTCAGATGAGAGGTGAAACATCTTTAAGAACAAAAATAAGTCA
Source organism: Mola mola (assembly GCA_001698575.1). NCBI lineage: Eukaryota > Metazoa > Chordata > Actinopteri > Tetraodontiformes > Molidae > Mola > Mola mola. Next base: position 180,953 of record KV751332.1, on the reverse strand, counting down.
CAATGCCTTTGACTCAAGCATCGAAGACTTCAGACAGAAGAAAACTCTAAGGTGTGTGTCAGTTTTTTAAACCGCAAGCTGGTGGTTTCTCTCTAATAATATATACACATACACACATACATAGGTACATATATAAAATCTATCACTGCTTATCATATATAAGGTTGTGGGGGGCTGGAGCCCATCCCAGTGTAATTGGATGGGCTACACCATGGAGAGGTTGCATGTTTATCACTTGTAACAATTAAGAGTTACAAACAGACCTAATGCACATGTCTTTGTAAGGTTTTCTTTTGGCTTGGACCCAGGGGCGGATACAAAGAAAAACCGGGACATTGTTTAACAAATTTGTTTGATAAAGAATGTTTGTTTGGTTGAAGTTGTGAGGTTGAGAGTGATGTCCAACAGGCATTGAATCGGCTGCGAAATCTGGCTATTCGAAAAAACACAAATGCAGCTCTAAGTTGTGTTTCTGAGCACTGGACACATAGAAGACAAAAACATGAAAGTTAACTATTCGTTCAGGAAAATTATTTGTTTGCTCTTTTTTCGCACTACGAAGTTGGACAAGTTACCACTAGCAGCGGAAACACTCTTGCAACAATGAGCCAAGAACTGCAGGTACTTGAAGGCCCAGCTGATGATCTGATGGAGTGCAGTTGAGTCTCATCCAGTCCGGCCTCTTCAAGCATGCCACGCCCTCCGACCACACTCACACAACGCTCAGACCCAAAAGAGAAAAAAAGGGAGAAAGAGAGGCAGAAACAAAACAACAAAGCATCGCTTGAACACAGGACCATCACAGTCTTTGGACTGTTGGATTAAGTCAGAGCACTCAAAGGGAACCCACACAGACAAGGGAAGACCATGCAAAATCCACACAAAACGTCTCTGACCTTGATGCCAGGCAACAGTGCTTCCCCATGACTTGGATTGCAGGACTTGCACAAAAACATTTTTAACATCACATACTTGAAACTGAGGTTCAATAACACGGTAGAAGCCATCAAATTGAGATTCACTGTGGAGACATATTCACCCACTGAGAGAAACACATTTTTGCAAAAGCTAAATCTCTGTAAGGTTGAGTGATAGTATCATTATTTTTCAGTAGTATGTTTCAATAAGGAATACATCCTCCCGCACCTCTACTGGAAATCAGATTTTACATTTCAGTGACACACATTGTAACGTTGATTTTCTGCTAGCATGACTCTGACTCCTTCAACATGAAAGGAAACTTACTGAAGTGTTGAAGATTCAGTTTGGATGTGGTAAAAAATTAAAAAAATGTGACCTTTTTTGAAATTGAACACCTGGGGAACAGTATCTGGTGCTAAAATTCTGACAGGATGTGTTGTTTCCACTGTAATGAACTGTAATAGATGCAGTTTTTTGTGCTTATTGTTTGTTTCTTCTAAAATCTATTGTGACTGTTCAACAGTAAATTGTAGTTAATAGCGTGTTTGTTGCTGCAGGACTACGTTAAACAGGTGAACTAAAGTGGACAACAGAGTCTTCTTGTGGCCAAATAACGCAATTACATCAAAACAACATCACTCAATCGTCTAAAAATGTATGTAAATAAGAAACATGATACAACAACAACATACAAAATGGAAATTCTTACCAATATGGCTTTCAATTATCTATTGATAGCAGTAGGTTTTTGGGGGGGCTGGAGCTTATCTCAGCATCTTCGGGCGAAGGCGGGGTTACACCCTGGACAAGTTGCCAGTTCATCGCAGGGCTGACATATAGAGACAAACAACCATCCACACTCACATTCACACCTATGAGCAATTTAGAGTGACCGACTAACCTAACCCCCAGACTGCATGTTTCTGGACTGTGGGGGGAAGCCGGAGTACCCTGAAATCATGCTGACTTTCTCTCATTTTCAATAACCTTTAGATACTCTGTAGTAACTTTCAGTTTTTACTGTCCAACACGTTATATTTTTATCCTACTTGCTCTGACGTCATGCCAACATGGGCAACGGTAATCTCACGAGATCGAGGTGTCCACAGGGGCTGCAGTATCTCTCCCCAGCCTGCAAAACCAAGACGTGATGGGAAGTGCAGGGGCGTCGCTTGATTTAAGAGGTGACTGGCGTTGAAGTTGTCTCAATGAACGTAATTTTATATTATATTATGGTAGTTTTTGATTTTGTTGGATTAGAGGTTATGATTTTTTATTTGTCTGATTTGGAGGTTTGTTCTGCATGCGTAATTGTAATGAAGTCACCTCACACAATATATGATAGTTATAGTACACTGAAGCCCATATTAACATTGGACTACAATGTATTTATCAACACACAAAGTTGGGGAAGGATGCGAGGATTCATAACAGTATGCACTGTATGTAAAGCCCCGACCGTCTGAATATCTGGCATAAATTGAGTTTGGGAGGGACAGGTTGCTCGGGTGGTTTATAAATCAGCAGAACACTGGTATGACGCCGGTGTGCATGTATGTACACGTTAAAAGGAGGTTTGTGAATCACACCAATCATAGATGTCCATTTTCCGCGTTTCCACTCGAATAAAGCAATTGCACATGCAAACATGCTCATTCGTGGGTGTATTGATTTGGACTGGGACAAAGGGGGGATGGAATGTGCTCAGAGGAACTGGAGACGGTCCGACGTGACTGCAGCTCTCCGTCGCTTCCTCTGAGCGAGCCCTGCTGGAGTGACGCGTGACGCGTGCAGCATCCTGGTCGGTCAGCCAGCAGCAGCAGCACCGCAGCGGCGAACAGGTGAGGCGAGCTAGCGACCAACACTCCTTCTTCCTCGCCGTTCTACTGCTTCTCTGTCCCCTTTCGCCAATTCGTCGCGCCAAAGAGCGTAAACCTCACAGTTAAAATGTGTTTGTCTTCGGCGGTGGTCGACGAACGTCGTCCGCGAGAGCCGCTCGGGGTCAGTCGGTTTGACCGGATGGAAGCGACGCGAAACGGACTCGCTTATCGTCGGGGTTCACAGCCACGGACATCAGCAGGCGTCTCCGTTTCGCCTAAGTACCTCTGAAGCGTGATGACATCTGTTGTAAACTACTATAGCGGACATGTTGTTTTCACGCTAACTTAACGTGGACCTGAGTAATATCCTGTTTTGTGCATTTTACGTGACATCTCCGCACCTGAGTGTCTCTGTTCGTTCGCTAATGTTGCACCATGAGGAGTTCAACTGGATTCCGACTCCATCAGTCTGCTTTTATTGGCTCAGTTTAACTCCTACATGGTTTTGAGTTCAAGCCTCAAGCAATGATATTTGCCGGAGAGTCCAATTATGCTTTAGCTGACATCTCCTCCTGTGTGGAGGGACATTAAAGCAAAGATGTTGCATCTCTGCCACCTTGAAATTCACTAACTGAATTAAGTTTCTGATTTTTTTTTCTTTAATTTGGGAATATGTTGCCACACAGTAGCTAGATGCTGTCTTAGCACCTGCTTCTCTTCCATACTTTCCTTCCTGACATACACTTGGAGATACAATACCGGACTGAGTCACAGATGGATTCACCAATTTACCTCTTGTGCCTTGGTTTACCTGTGTGTTTCATGTAAACTAAACACGTTGCTCTCAATAACAACAAGATGCCTTAAGTGCGCTGCAAGCGTTTTCTCTGCAGATGATCAGCCACCCATTTGTTCCTCATTAGGTCAGTGCCATGTGAGGCAGCCACACAATGGTCTTGCTGTGTTTAGTATCTGTGAGAGTTTATTTTTTATGTTTTTAATTGGTCCCTTAATGCCTAAGCACAGCAAACTCTCCTGATTTAGCTCCTGTGTGTAATTCTCTTGCCACGTTAACATCAACCTCCCTGTCACCTAAACCATCAGAGTGTTGTGCACACGTCAGATCATTGTCTAAAATACCGGCCCTTTCATTTACCATTGCGACTTTGATCATGGCATGTTGTACAGCATAATTGGACAACTTAATAACGACGAAAAGGAAAGTACAGTTGTAAAATCTAAATGCAGAGTGTGCTTTGCACAAGAGATCAGCCTCACAGTGGAACATGCTTGGATCCTAGAGGAAGAAACCGAATTGGGGAAAAAATGACTGCTTTAGCTTTCTTCTCTTCCTTCTGATTAAGGCAGGAGAAAGGAGAGTTCAAATATAAGTAATTACAACCTTTGTTTTGCTCATGGTTAACCATCCAAGAAGGGGAAAGAGCTGGAAATCTGTCTTTTTCTCCTTGGTTGTGTGGGCAGTCATACTATAGTGCACATTGCAGGAAGAATCCTCTGTCTTTTCTGAAAATGTAATGAGCACACCCAACATCAACAAAAACACTTGCTAAACTCTGCAGTCTGAGTGTATTCTTGTTTTTACAATGTTGTGTTTGTTGTTTATGGAGGCAGGAGCCTGTCTTATTTTACTCAGCTTGTCCTTATAGAGGCTGGAGCAGCGAAACTCCCTGTTTTTTTTCAGTGGCTGCTCTCATCCTCTGTTCAACTCATTATTGAGGCAGTTCCTGTCACTGGTTTTATTTATAGCAAAGGGTTATGTGGGGAGCACCCATGTTCAGTTGTACAGCAGTGGTACTGCTTCTTTTGGTAGGCAGAAAATGATACCCGGTAGTTTCCTTTACCACTTAAGCCAATGGAAAGAAGTGAATGAAGAAAGGAATTCAAGGTCTAATGTCACTGAATGTGCTTGATACATTTAGGAATCTCCTATGCGGGGGGAATGTTTGTAGAAAATTAGCAGCAGCGCTGCAGTCCTTCATCCACATGCTGTAAGTGACATGAAGTGGGTGGGGGTGAGGTAACCACATTTGGAGTGACCTTGTCCAGCTGTAATAAGAAGGCAGCTACTGCAGTGATGTTGTCATCTAGATTGTATGTCAGATGCTGAATTTTCTGCAAAGTAACTCTTTATGGAAGAAATCATGAGCATAATAATGACCTGTATGTTCAATCCAAATATGTGGATTAAAAAAAAAAGTGCTGAAATCAAGGCTTGTATCAATCCTTTTAATCTGTGTGTTCATGCTTTGTTTTTGCCACACAATGCCAGTTTGATAAAGAATGTTGTGTGGAATTGAGGAATGTAGTTTTATAATGTCAGGAGTCAGGACTGGGGTTTTGGTGGTGAGGATTTTGTGTGTGGAGGGAAGGGATTGAAAATGACAATCACCAAGTTGTACAGTACTAGTGTGAAATTTTGGCCACAAGCAGTCATATGGGATTCTCATCTTAAGCAAATTGCACACCACCTGGTTCAGCTAACTAATGATATGGAGGAGCGAAGAGTGAGTTCAAGTGCTCTAACTGCTATGTAGTCTGCAGTGACCAATCGATCAATGTGATATTTCTGTGTTCTTAATTTTTATCAGGGGTAAACAAACATCAAGCACATATCCAAAATAATCTACAAGTCTCTTCACAATGCAGGTGGCTTTTTTATGAAATGGTTTTTGGTGAGATTTGATCCCAAAAAATGATAGTAGTCAGTAAAAATACTCTTTATATGCAAAGAAAGGTAATGGGAATGACAAAGGTCTATATGGAGAACTTCCTGCTGGTCATGTGAGTGTAGAGCTGATCTGGAAGCGTGTGCAGCTTGACAAGTGTAAAAACTATCACAGTGTGTTAGTTCACAATGGGGATCAGCTTGGCAACAGTGTGTCACTTGAAAGTCAGTGTGCCAAGCCACTCTCTATGTGGCTGTTCAGCCTTTATTTCTGTGAATTTGGACCTTTGCTAAGAGAATGTCTTCAGCATGAGGGTCTAACATGGCTAATCAACTCAGAAAGCTCTCTCTAACACATGGCTCTGTGTGATCTGAAAGTTGTTGTCGCTCCTCAAGAGGAGTGGGCTGGTCTGCACACAGCTGGAGCAGATGGCTCCCAGCCTCCACAACATGTGCCAACCTATGTACCCCGTTTCTCTGGTCTTCTACCAAAAGGCCAGTTGAGACAAATGACCAGCAGTGGCACTGTGCAGTCTTTCTGTCTGAGAGGTGATGTGGCTGTGAAGGAAGGTAACTCCAAGCATTTTTGTTTTCCTCTGGTTCTGTTTTTAGTTTACCTGGTTCCAGGAAACAGGGAGCATACTCCACAAGCAACGCAGTCTAACTGGCTGGCTCTAAGGAATGTTAGTGTTTCTGTAAATCGGTCATCTGGGCCACATCTGAGGTGAGGCAGGTATATTGTCTTTTCACACAGACCACCAGTATAGCCTGACAGCAGGGACAATGTCTTTCAGAAGTGTGACGTTCAATAATAATGATGATAGAGGATACTGAGTTATACACTTCAGGCAAACAGGATAAGCAAGTTTACATTGTGTGACGTTTTGCATGTCTGTGGGAAGTGTAAAATGTTTGCACTATAGCTGAAAAAGATCTGACCTATTTGTGATCTTTTATTGTCTCTCTTTATAGAGGTTATATTGAACACACTGGCAATGCACATCAAATAGCTCTAATACAACAAGCTTGTGTACTGTTGCAAACCCAAAACTGTAGAGCAGCTCCACTTGCTGTACGTGTAGCCAGCCAGGCAGACAGGAAAGAGGCTGAAGTTCCTACAACGTGGCTCTGTTTATTGGACAATAAATTTGACACCACTAGAGCAGGAAGTTTGGCCCTCGAGAGAGCCTGGCTCTGGGAGAGATGAAAAAAGATGAAACAAGAGGATAAGGCAGATGAAATATCCATGAACATTGCAGCTCCTACTAGCCTGTGCCTGGTGAAGCTAGGGCAGAGAAGTATTCTGGGAGATGATGGCTGGCTGTGCCCGCTGCATGGTGGCAAAGTTCAAATATCAGTAATTACTTGTTTGACTAAGGCCGAACAGATCTCATGTTTAAGCCACTTAAAAAGAATTAATTTAGTTTTTCTCTGTTAAAGTTCAGATATTCCAAATATAGGAGATATTAAGAGCTGAATTACAACTACTATTTTGATTGTCAGTTTTAAATCATTTCGTTTTCTTTCTGCCGCTTATCCGGGTCCGGGTCGCGGGGGCAAAAGTTTGAGCAGGGAGATCCAGACGTTCCCTCCCAGGCCACTTCCACCAACTCCTCCGGGGGGACACCAAGACGTTCCCAAGCCAGCCGAGAGATATAGTCTCTCCAGCGTGTCCTTGGTCTCTCAATGCGGAGGAGCAGCGGCTCTACTCTGAGCTCCTCCCGGATGTCTGTGCTCCTCACCCTATCTCTAAGGCTGAGGCCAGCCACCCTGCGAAGGAAGCTCATTTCGGCCGCTTGTATTCGCGATCTCATTCTTTCGGTCACTACCCGGAGCTCATGACCATAGGTGAGAGTTGGGACGTAGATTGACCTGTAAATTGAAAGCTTTGCCTTCTGGCTCAGCTCTCTCTCCACCACAACAGCCCGCTTCAGCGTCCGCATCACTGCCGACGCTGCCCCAATCCGTCTGTCAGTCTCCCGCTTCATTTTCCCCTCACTCGTGAACAAGACCCCGAGATACTTGAACTCCTCCACTTGGGGAAGCTCTCCCCCGACCCGGAGTGGGCAATCCAACCTTTTCTGACTGAGAACCATGACCTCAGATTTAGAGGTGCTGATCCTCATCCCCGCCGCTTCACACTCTGCTGCAAACCGTCCCAGTGTGAGCTGGAGGTCACTGTTCGATGAGGCCAACAGGACCACGTCATCTGCAAATAGCAGAGATGGAATCCGGAGGCCACCGAACTTGACTCCCTCCGTCGCTTGGCTGCGCCTAGAAATTCTGTCCATAAAAATTATGAACAGAACC
>KV751332.1:153031-171815 GCA_001698575.1 Mola mola | reverse complement strand
GTGTTAGTTATGGACAAACTGTGACTAGCACAGAAATCCAATAACTGAACACCACTCGGGTTCAGATAGGGCAGGCCGTTCCTCCCAATCACACCCCCCCAGGTCTCGCTGTCATTGCCCACTTGAGCATTGAAGTCTCCTAGTCGGACGATGGAGTCCCCAGTAGGGGCGCTCTCCAGCACCTGTTCCAAGGACTCCAAAAAGGGTGGGTACTCTGATCTGCTATTTTGCGCATAGGCGCAAACCACAGTCGGGACACGTTCCCTAACCCAAAGGCGCAGGGAAGCAACCCTTTCATCCACCGGGGTAAACTTCAACACATTGGTTGAGAACCGGGGAGCTATTAATAAGCCCACACCTGCTCTCCGCCTCTCACCTGGGACAACTCCAGCATAGAGAAAAGTCCAACCCCTCTCAAGATGACTGGTTCCAGAACCCGAACTGTGCGTTGAACTTAGGCCAACTATATTTACCCGGTATCTCTCAACCTCTCGCACAAGCTCAGGTTCCTTGTAACATTCCATGTTCCAATAGCCAGCTTCAGCAACCGGGGATCGGACCGCCAAGGCCACTTGCTTTGACTGCTACCTGATCCACATAGCACCGGACCTCTATGGCTCCTCCTGTGGGTGGTGGGCCCACGTGAGGACGGACCCATGTCTCCTTTTCGGGCTGAGCCCAACGGGACCATCATAACAACAAATTTGTTACAGCTTCTGAAAAGTGAAGATTTTGTGCTTCTGTGTGTTACACATTTTAAAGGGCATTTTTAATCATGAGATAATGAACCGATTAATTAATAAATGAAAATAATGACTGGCAGCCCCCAGAGAACTCTTTTGTAAGTGTAATGAACTACTTCAGCTGTTAGGTTGGTGTTGTTGTGTTTAGTTATTGATACTAGTATAGCAGGAAGTTCCAAAAGCAAAGTCCTGATTTGTGCTTTTAATATAAATTATCAACTAATGGGTATAATTTTAGTAAACTGATATTATTATGGTATAGAAAAATTTATTATTAATCAATGTTTTACAAGTCAGAATGTAGCCTTTCATTTGTAAAGTGATATAAATATAAGCACATTTTGTAATTGTAATTTCATAACTAATGTTATGTAGTTACAATGTCGTGTCTCACATATAAATGGGAATTGAACTTTCCAGACCCATCTCTCTGACATATTATGCCCAATACTGAGAAAAAATCCTGTTGTAAGCACTTTTTATTCTGAAAGTTTGGAAATTCTGCTATATTGGCCCAAGCTAACTATTTATCCATGTCCAGATCAAAGAAAATCATCATCCCAGCACTTTCTTCACTAGCTTTCCTTTCTTTTCATCTGTTATTGAACTAAAATGTTTATTTAAGCAGCTGCTATAAACTTTAGGCTCTTTCATATTCAGATGCTAATTTTCCCTGTGTTTTAGTTTAGTGTCATTACTAGTTTGTGTGATAGGGTTTTTGTTTGACTCTTTCTTTCTTTTCTCTTTGGTGTTCAGTCCCAGCTAGGCAAGACACTTCCGCTTTTACTTAACTCATTTTACTTTGTTTTTACCATGATTTTTTTGCTGCTTTATAGATTTTACTTGCTTATTTATTTGGTCTATTCATTATTATTTTAGCGTTTATTATAGTATATCTACTGTATATATTTTATGTACTCAGGGTTTGCTGATATCTTTTAATTATTGTGCAGCGCTTTGGTCAACTGAGGCTGTTTAAATGTGCTATATAAATAAACTTTGACTTGACTTGACTTGACTTTCTAATAATATTACACCACACAAAGCAAAATACAGACTTTTACATACTCTCTGCTCAGGGTTCCCCACTTGCAGGATTAAAATATGAACCATTTAAAATCAATTAGTACAGCTACAGACATTTTAGTATGATTGCTCACATTCAGCTCTCACATATTGTTGCTTACAGCAGAAAATGTCATACATTTGCTGCATTTTTTTGTGAAACTAGGAGGTTTGCAACCTGTTGCATATGAGTTTCACATCCTTCCAGACAAAAGGAGGAACCCAGAGGGAGAGCAGAGACTGTCTCACAGCATGGGATATAGACTAATCCCACGTGCTTCCTGTTTCACTTCAGCTGCGAAACTGACTTTGCACACCCGTTTTCTTAAAACCAGGTGCTATACATATGCTTCAGTGCTGCTGACGTGGTCATCAATACGTACATTCATGCATGCATGGAAATGCATATATTTTACAACAGGACACATATTACCTACTGCACTGTAATTATCTCAAATAAGGCTGATGTTTAAGTGAAAAGAATCGTATAGTTATAAAGTGTTCTGGGAGCCCTTCATTCTAGTGCAGATGTTGGACAGATGTTTAGCGGCTGCTGTGGTATCAGTAATGCAGCAGTAACATATCAGTCAACAGAAGCAACAGAAAGAGTTCAACTTATGGTTGGTAGCTTTTTGCGGACTAAAATAATTAGGTTTTGTTCTGTCATATCGATCTGTTCAAATCTTCATGCTGCACAATCTCGAGATGGCAAAGAGACTTTCACTCCTTCAGAAATAGGAATGTTAGGAAAAAATAGAATGGCAGTCTTATTTTTGATCTTTCTTAGCACTCGTTCTGGCTGTTTTACCTTCTGGCATAGATTTAAATGAGAAATGATAAACAACTGTTCAATTTTTCACAAAAATTTACTAATTTTCAGCGCATGCAAGGATTGAAGAATGTTACTGTGAAGACAAATGAAAAACTTATTTTCTAATAATTCTAGATAATAATTCTTTCTCTATATTTGTCAATTATTTTAGATACAATTAGCTGCCACAAGGTTTCACTTCAGCATTTTTTAATGAATGTGGTTGTTCATAAAAAATTTATTTCATTGTTGTTACTCATAATAAGGACAAGTATGTATCATGGACCTGCCCTTACACATCAATACAAAACAGTAAAGCTGAGCCAAATGATCAATTTTTATTCAAACATATTCAAATGATTGAATAAAAATTCCAGAACCCCCAAGACCCCTAGGGGGTAGAAAATGGATTAATGAATGTTTATCAGATCCTCAGATGTTGGAAGCTGACTGGATGTTCCACATCAATTTTATTTATGCATAAAAAATGTTGCTTGGCATTAAATTTATAATCACATAGTATTTTTACAGTCATAGTTGTACGCATTTGTAATTTAATGATCCAATAGTTTAAGGCACACAGTCAGTAAAATCACAGTCATTGCACATTTCATTAGTTTTTGCATCCTATGCACCAGTGTCATTTGTATGCAGAGAGTCTGACTCAGTGTCGTTTCCTGTAGACGGAGGAAGGAAATAGGAAGACAATAAGAAACATGCAGTGCTGCAGTGTGGCTACTTATGGTTTTATCGGGGAAGTGCTGTATTGACTGACTGCATGGACTCCAGTGCCAAACTAATAGTACTGTTTGGTGAAATTTGAACACTATTGGTGTGCTCACCACCTCTGCTCTGTCAAGAAGTATTCCACTTCCTGGTGTAGTTTCTAGAGCGCGACCCAAATATTGGTTTGGCCGATATGTTATATGTTATCAGTATTGGCTAATATCAAAAAATTTAATTTAAAGAACACATTGAAGAAAGAGATAGGGGGATTTATATTAAATTTTTGGTAAAGGTTACTTTATCACTGCACTGCTTTTATTTAAGTCAGTAAAAGGTCAATGTTAATCTTTAAAATAGTCTGCTTCTGTTGCATATCATGCAAATATTTTATAACCACATTTGAGGGATCATCGTGAAAAAATTTGTGTATATTGGCAACAATTGGATATCGGAACTTTTTTACTACCTGATCTTGGTATCAGTATCGGCTCAAAAAATTTCATATTGGTCAGGCTCTAGTAATTTAATGGGTCAATATTTTTTTATATAAAGCTGACATCGGGCATCCCTATTCAGGCATACATAAAGGATGGAATACAATGCAAAAATGGTCACAGTCATATGACCAATCTCAGGAACAGCAACAGTGTTTGTGATAGCATTTAACAAGGCAATATACAGTAAGTTACCACCCAACTCAAAACATGCATTTGCAGCAGGGTGTGAAGCTGCAGCGGTGCCAACCATGACTCAAAGGACGTAAGCTGTTGGTAAGCATGCAAATTGGGTACAGTTTGGGAATGCTGGACTCAGTGCTGGCCAAGGGAATTGCGTTTGGTTTAAAGAAATATACATAAGCCAAGGCTTTTTTCAATATATACCAGAATGGAAATGGGTTCAATCACATCTTTGCCCAGGGCTGGTACCGCACTAAAAATCAAATAAAAGGTATACTGAGTAAAAGCGAGAATGTGCAAGCATTCCGCTTTTTGAAAGTTGAAATTCACTAATAAGAATAGTATTTCAGTAAAAGTCTATTGTCTGATGTGATATGTACTTGTCCTAAGTGAATTGGACTGTTTATTTACATGTTTATTTAATCACCTGATTTATGAAACAAATGTATTTAAAAATGTGCTACTTTTAAGTTTGAATATTTGATTACAAAAATCCTTGGAGTGAAAGTAAAATTGTTCTTGAATACAGTACTGGAGTTAAAGTATTTAGTTACTTGCCATACTGACTTAAACAAAGTGTGGAGATGCATAGGCCTAGCCATGTAAGACTCTTTTAATGCATTAAAAAAAGCATTTTGACCTGTTTCTCCTTCAGTCTATTAAAAGGCAGGTTTTGTGGTGCTGTAGGGGTGTGGTTATAACAATACTAATAAACTAGAGCCTGTTTCATCCCAGACCAGAGCGTAGTATGCTCTCTGTCCACATGCTCCACAGCTTTGGCATGCCTCACATTGTAGGATCCAAATTAAACTATTATTGTAGAGCATAAAATGGAGACCCCCCCCCCCAAATGATCCACCCTGGCATTAAATAGGGTTTCTGACACAAAGACTGGCTTTGTCAGTGTTGGTAGCTGCTGTCTGTGCCAACAGCCTACAGATCACGAACTTAACCACGCCCTAAATCATAAATCTTTTTATTTTTTCAAACCTGACATGACATACTGGAGTCCGCAGAAATTTCACTAAAGCAGAAAATGAACTTGCTTTCCATGCTGTTGTCTTGGTGTTTCAGCTGAAGCAACTGGACTTCTTGTAGTTCCTTGAAGACTTTTTGCCTCTCATCCAAGAGGCTTCTTCAGTTCTGAAGAAGCCTCCATGCTGTTGTTTCTAACATTATAATACCATCTCGTCCACAAACAACATGGTCAGGTTAAATCAAATCGCAAGTCGCTGTCCCGAGGACAAAGTGCAGACACCTGAATTTCAGACAACAGCTGTCTCTGATTATAGTAAAATCATTACGCTCATTCAGATGATCTGTTCTTCCTCCATTTAGTTCAGTCTCTTTTCTTTGCTGCCTGTTCTCTACAAATAAGACAAATTAGCAGACCCTGTCTCTCGCTTCCTCCTTGCTTAAGAGAGAGAGAAAAAAACAACAGCACACACAGTGTAGCAGTTGGCAGCCTGCAGTACTTCCTCATCCTGACTGCTCTGTGGGGCAGACGGCCGTTGCTCATGACCCTTCTTTTTGCCCTCAGACTTGCTCAGCAGAGCTCAGCAAAGGACGATTATTTTGGTCATTTGTGCTTCAGGTGCTCAGACAGAGGGCAGACTGTTGGACAGCATCCCATAGCAAACACGCGAGTGAACTGGGCCACTCTATATTGTGAGTTTTAGAGCATTTTATCTGCTACGCACCTCTTTTTCATTTCTCACCACCTCTCAGTGGATGTTTGAATATGTTGGTTTAACTGCCATTTTTTGCAGGTTTATAGGGACTACAAAGTTTATCTTGGATCGAATATGTGATTGGAGACTGTTGGATTGTAGTAGGAAAATTTGAACTAGGAAAAAGTAAAGTCATTATAGTATTAAAGTGAACATCTGCTGCTGATATTTGCGCCAGATTTCTCACATTCCTGTCAACCACTGAAAAGACAGTTCTGAAAGGGAAGTTTTGCCTAGGCTTAACTTTGCCACCTGAAGTTCTCTACAGGAGTAGTATTTAGGTAAAGTGTTACAACAGTGGCCAGAGTTTGTTGTGTTTAGCCTGAAGTTATGTGTGCAGTATGTTATATTTTGTTTTATGTCTAAACATACACTCACACACACTGATTTAAAGGAAAATTTTGCTATTTTTCAACTAAAGCAATATTTACTGAACTTTGAGAGACTAACTTGCTAAGTTTAACCATTGCGCTAAGAGGATGTGGTGACATTGTGACAACCTAGTCTCTTACATCCTTGTATTCTTTAAATGTAGGCAGAACCATATGATGCTTTTTATTTTAAATCATGTTACTGTTTTTAGTGATCTGGTGTAGTTGAGTGTATATTCATATATTGATGAAGAAATACCTTAATTCCACACTTATGTAAAGCATTGTGTTTCAATACTTGAATGTTAATGTCTCTCTGACAGGAAAAAACAGAACTTATTGATTATAGCAAAGTAGTGCAGTCACACCTGAATGCACTTAAGTGGCCCTACAACAAGTCAGCATGTTTTGCAGCTACACCTCTGCAGGACTGCAGCTTCCTCATCACATTAATATGGGTGTTTGTGTGTGTGTGTGTGTGTGTGTGTGTGACAGGAAATACGTTATCATACGAAGAGAGTTCTGATTGGCGGATGTATTTCATTTTGTATCTGCTCAAACACTGATTGACACATTCTAAGTTAAGTGCATGTGATGCATCCTGTATTGAAGGTCAGAGAATGTTTAAATGTGGATGGTTATTATTTTCCTCAATGGACTAAGGCAACTTATGGTTGTGTTAAAGATGAGTTGGCCAAGTTACACTTTCATGCATTTAATGCACGCTGCCTTCACTCACAGACTTCTGTCAGATCAGACGGTATGAGAGAGAGAATCTTCCATCAAGAAAGTATTAACAGTTGGTTTTGTCTTCCAGGGCTTTCTCCTTATCTTCTGTCAGCAGCCTGGTCCAACAGCAACTGTTCGAAATAACCTCAGAAACTCCTCCAACCACCCTGTTCCATACTCAGCCTTTACATTTATCTTCGTGTGAAGCAATATAATTAAGTCACATTGGAACCTATTACTTATGGCTGTGGTCACTACAAATTATATTTGGTTTTCTAATTGGGTATTTTTTTTAAAGAAAATTCCATATTTAGCTTTTCACCAGGCTTTTTTTAGGCCTGGATATGACCCTTTCAATCTGTCTTAACACTTAGCCAGTTCAAGTTGAAAATCCGAAGTCCGTTGTTTATCTTTCAAAGACATTTGGGTTCCTAATTGGGCCACAGTAACACAGTTCTGCCTCGTGAGAGTCTTATCTTTACAGAGGAACATGGAGAGGCCATATTTTCAGAACTGAGCAGTAGTCCGGAGAAATTAAAACAAACTGAGTGCGAACTAAAATTTTCAAGATTCTTCTTTGCAAGAGGTTTGCACATTTAAAGGGTTATCATATTACTTGTTTGGTTTTTTCACAATTGTTGGCTCCCCTCTTATTTCAAAAAAAGAAAACAACATAGCCTCAAAGGAGAACATCCTCAATTTTTTCTGCATTTCCTCATTTAGTAGACACAGAGGTCGGAGCAGATTGAGAAGCTGATTGAAAGTTTGCTTTACAATGAAGGGTTGCTGTGGCCTTGTAATCTAAAGGGAGGTGAGCCATAATAGCTGAGTTTTTGGACTACCAGGCTAGGCAGGAGTTAATCACAAGATCTGGCCTTGAGAAGTCTTAGTATCATAAGATGAATCAGAGGGGAGACACATGCTCTCATATGTGCAAAAACACAAAAGAGTATTCAATTTTTCAGCACATAAGCCCCGAAGCCACCTGCTCACATTAAATAAAGAATGAATCTTACCATTTTTTTTTTTACCTGTGCTGGCAAAATTTTATTGTGCTCACACCCTTCTCCAAACGTCTTCATCCTCAGTCAGCTCCCCTCAGACCACCACTAAAAGTGGTGGGCTAGCATCTGTGTTTAAGTCCACTTTCCACTAACGGGAGGTTCCATTTGACAGCTGCTCCAGCATTGAGCTGCAGCTCTTTGAGACAAGTTTTCCCATGACTGTGCTGTGTGTGATGGTTTACCATCCTCCAAAGTTTAGTAAGGATTTTTTTCAGGACTTTGCAGACTTTGTGGCAGATGTTTTGTTGAAATATGATCAGCTTTTAATTGTTGGTGATTTTAATATACGTGTGTGCTGGTATTCATAACCTCTGGTTAGAGATTTTTATTACTCTCTTAATCTCTCTCAGGCTGTCACTGGCCTGACACATGAAAAAGGACACACACTGGACCTTGTGTGTCCAGTGTGTGTCTTTTTTTCTACATGTAAACGATCGGTTAATGTGTAGACATCAGGGAGATGTGTGACACATGTATTTCAGATCATCTGCCTGTTTCATTTACTTTGAGTGTTTCCTTTCCGTTTGTTTCCACATGTGCTCCCGCATGTTGTCAGCATGCAATCAACCCTTTAACTGCCTTCTACTTTTCTGTTGCTTTTAAAGACACTGTCCTGTACACGCTTCATGATGGTGATCTTAGTATTGAGGAGCTCACTAACCTCTTAGACTGTGCTTGCACTGAAATATTGGACTCTGTTGCTCCTTTTAAGTTTAAATGCACAAGAACACTTTCTGAGCCCTGACTCAATGACTATACTCGCTCTCAGACGCTCCTGCAGACGAGCTGAAAGAAAGTGGAGAAAGGACAAACTCCAAGTCTCCTTTGAAATTTTAAGACACATTGTTCAGATATCAGAGAGCAGTTAAAGCTGCAAAAACTGAGTTTTTAATCCCACCCTGTTGCCAACAACAGCCAGAAGCCTCAGGTTCTTTTTAACATTTTTAACTCTCTCATTGATCTTCACAATACAGATCCTGTGTCCTTTTCTACTCTCTGTGAGAACTTCTTGAGATATTTTATTGATAAAATCTCTAGTTTTAGTTTTCCATCCACTTCTTTTATTGTTGGCCCCTCTGTCCCTGTGTTGTGCCTAGCTGTCTTCCAGCAGGTTGATTCAGTTTCATTTCCCTATCAATCTAACATAGTTCAAAAGCTACGTCCTGCAAACTGCCCCCTGGATAGCGTTCCTCTTCGCCTATTTAAGGGTGGTTTTAACACTGTTGGGTCGAGCATTTTAACTCTGGTTAACACATCTCTCAGCTCATGGTGTGTTCCCACTGTTTTTAAACATGTAGTTGTACAGCCTCTTAAAGAAAAACCTGGATTCTTTAGTTCTTTCCAGTTTTAGACCAATTTCTAAACTCCCCTTTTTATCTAAAGGCTTGGAGATAGTTGTTTTTAATCAACTGCAAACATTTTTAGCTGATTTTAGTATTTAAGCAAAGTTTCAGTCTGGTTTTAATCCCTGTCACAGTAGTGAAACTGCCCTTTCAAGAATTTTTAACTGTTGATTCAGGAAACTCGGCTGTTGTTGTGCCTTAGATTTGACTGCCGTCCTTTGATATAGTCAATCACTGGATTATTTTATCCCGACTTGAAAAATGTGTGGGCATTAAGGGTACAGCCCTTAAATGGTTCAATTCTTATTTAACAAAGAGGACTTTTTTTCCGTTCAACTTGGTGGATTTTCTTCTTCTGTGGCCCTTCTCTTTTGTGGGTCACCCCAAGGGTCTATTTTGGGTCCCTTACTGTTCTCCTTGTATATGCTGCCCTTGGGTTCTATTTTTAAGAAATATATCTCCTTCCATTGTTTTGCAGACGATGTGCAAATTTATTTAAGTAAATACTTGCCGTTAAAAAGTAATAATTCTCATTGCAGCCTTTGTTAAATTGTTTTAAAGATCTAAAAATCTGGTTGGATCTAAACTTTCTCTGCCGGAATGAAAATGACACAGAAATTGTTGTGTTTGGTTGTACTGACCACCTGGATGGCTGTGCTGGTACTCTTGGCCCTCTGGGGTCATACAGTCAAGCATTTATTAGAAATCTGGGCATGATTTTCCGCAAGGCTTTTAAATTTGACAAACAAATAAGTTCTGCTGTCAAAACCATCTTTTTTCATCTAAGAGTGTTGGCCAGAATTAAGCCGTGACTGTCTTACAATGATTTTGAGTGTCATATATGCTTTCATATCAACTCAGCTAGATTATTGCAACTCACTATATGTGGATTTAGATCAGTCGTCTCTTTGTCGACTACAGATGCTGCTCACCTTCTAACTGGGACTAGAACACTTGAGCAAATTACTCCAGTTTTAGCCTCACTGCACTGGCTTCCTGTCTGCTTCAGGATGGGTGTTCTGGGTGTTCCTAGGTCCAGACTCAAGCATAGAGGCGACCAAGCATGTTTAGTGGCTGCCTCTAATTTGTGGAGTAGTTTATTTATTCATATAAGAACTGCTCGGACCGGTGAAACTTTTAAGTCCTTGCTGAAGACCTACCTTTTTTCACTGGCCTTGAATTTGAATTGAACTCCGGCACCTTGTTCATGTGCGTTTGTGTTTTGTTGATTTTTAGCTTGTTAGGCATGTTGGTCAACTTTGGTTGCTTGTGCTATTTAAATAAGTTTGACCTTGACCTTGACTGCTGGGGATCATTTGTGTCCATTATTTGTTTTTCACTGTAGCATCACTTTTAACAGCCCATGCAGCAGTCAGTTCAGTATATAAATGGTTTAAAGTGGAGGGAAAATGGGACTCTCCCTGATCTCCCTGTCCAGGTGTAACTCATTTCTGTGCACTGCAGAGACTTGAAGGTGTTCGGATTAACGACACTGCCTCTCAGAGCCAGACGATCATGTTACCCAGATCCTGATCAATGACTCAGCCATTCCTCTGGGAGCGACAGAGCTCTTTACCAACACACACTCTCCATGGTTAAGTGCAAACTTGCCTCCTTCCATTTCCTGCAGCTGCTCTTTGCTCAGATGAGTACATTTCCTTTCTGGACATCAAATGCGCACCTTTAGCAGTCTCTGTGTGACCATGTCCTTTTTGGGTTAGAAAAATGAAGCCATTGTTTTGCTGCTTTCACACTGTACTTCTTACAAAGAACTGAAAATTGTGGCTTTAACCAGCTGCATACCTTCTAGATCTGTGGAGATAGTGCCATGTGTTGGCTAATGCTGTTGCTTTAAGCAAATCAGATAAGAAATTTAGTTCTGTCTCCTCCCTAGAGCAGGAAGTAGTTCAATGCTGTTGTTACTGGAATAACTGTAACTGCCCTCAGTGGCAACACTATACAGTATAGTGTACTTATTCACAAGAAACAAGCTTGTGCTTTCGTGTGCCTTGACACTGGACCATGAATAGTGTATTGCTGAATAATTATCATAATTATCAGATAGTTTTATCTGATAATTGCAGTGTTTTTAATTTTGCAAATTTAGTCACTAACTTGATAGATTTAGAGCTTTGCCTCATCATTTTTAATTGTTAATATTATTATTAAGTAGCTTGATATCTTAAACATTACAATTAAATGACACTAAAATAAGCTTGTATATAAATATATTTTTAACAGTGGTTTTTCGGGCAAAAGCAGCAACATATCAAAGGTCATTTTCTCACTCCGTCTTTTTGTTGCTGCTAGTTAGTGTTCTAGTTTATAAAAGATCATGTGTTTATATACCAGCAGTCTTTTCTGGTGCATTTGTGGCCATAGCCAGTGCAGGATAACGGTTAATAGAGCAACCTTCATTGACACAATAATGAGCATGTTTTGGAAGAATCTACCAACTGGCTCCAGGTGAACCGTTCTGCTGTACTGCAGCGATTACATTGGCACATTAATGACACTGTTTTTTTTGATACTTTTATATCAAAATGTTGTTATACAATGATTTCTTTTGTGGAATTCTCCTAGGCTTATTTTTCTGACACCCAGCCATGATGAAAACGGGCGCCACGAAGGTGGGGCTGCTCAAGCCAGGGCTCCAGGAGCGGCCCAGGCAGTCCTCCCTGACTCCCTCTTCCTCTTCTACCACCTCATCAGCCATGAAGACCTCACGATCCTCCAACATGCTGGCCTCTGACCAGCGCCACAGCAGGGTGAGTCACAAGCGCACTACAAAACACCACAAACATACATGATTGATGAAGCTTGTTTAATCACTCTGGCAGATTTCTGTAACATTATTAGATCATTATGGTTGACACTAACAGCATATGTATTTGTAGCTGAAAAGAGCCAACAGTGATGATGCCTTGACAAAGCCAGCGCTGGGTGCTGCTGCCTCTGGCTCCCGCATGAAGAAGACCGTGACCACTGGAGCCATCTCAGATCTTGCTGAGGCCCGCCCTCGCAGCCTGTCTGGTAAGAGATTACCGGTCTCAGATACTCTCCTATAATAGCATATTTCAGAGACTGAAGATTGGGGAAAAGAACTGTAATCTTCCTAAATAATGGATGTGAGCTGTATTTTGTGTTAAAGGTCTTCTTAGTGAACGATCAAAGTAGTGCAACTAACTACTTCTGACCACTAGAGGGCCACCGTGTGTCACAAAAGCTGCCTGTTGCAAGTCCTAGGTGCTGCTGGTAACTTTTGGCTTGAGCAATTCTGCTTTTTTGTCTCATTTTATTCTAATTTGGTTGGCATTGATGAGTTGCACGTTGCTGGAATCTCCAGATGTTGGTCCAAAACTGAGACTGGATGTATTTTTTGTCCTCAGACAACAGCTGCCAGCCGTGTGTACGGCAGGTTGTGTTTTGGATGACAAGGGAGGACAGAGGAGATGTTGGTGGTGTTTTTATTGCTGGTCTTATGATGTTGTTTCCTTTTCTTGTGTGCATTAGGTCTGTGTGTTTGGTTTTATGGTATTGGATCATTGTCTGTGTGTGTGCCTGTGTGTTCAGTTGTATATAATAGCATTATAGAAATGCATCAGAGCTATGCAAAAAAGTAAACAAGAATATTTAGGATTCTTTTCACCGTTGATATATGCTATCATGCATATATCAACGGTATATGCATATACTGTAATACACACATTGCTGACTAAATTTAAAGCCAACCACGCAGGATGGGGTGAGGGTGTAAAAATTAATATTTTATCTTGTCTCAACAAACAATGTTTTTTATGTGGTAATTATAATTTACCACCAAATATCAACACAGAATTGATTTGAAATGCTTGTTTAACTATCTTTCATGCCTGAATTTAAAGTTTATTTAACCATTTGTCATACAGATTTTTTAATAATGCTCAGATTTAGTTATATGACTTATTTCTTGTTGTTTTTCCATTTACCTGTAGCCCCTTTTCAACTAACTACTTTTATGAAATGAAAGTTCACTAGTTATGAAATGCTTTTTATATCATAAAAATAGTAGCCGACACAATGAAGAGTTCTTGCAAAATGACAACAGTGTAAACATGACACAGTTGGAGAAAGCAATTCTGAGTTCACAAAGAGGAATTACCATCATTTTACTTTTGAGTCATTGCTGAATACTTAGCTATTTCAACAATCTAGATAATATAACTGCAACAATTTCTAAACAGTTACCCTTTAAACCATGGGTGGGCAAACTTTTTGGCTCAGGGGCCACATTGACTTTTTAAATTTGACAGATGGGCCGGGCCAGCACCAGATGCATACATATCAAACATAAACATAATAAAGGCATTACAGTGTTAATACTGCCATTCACTTTTAGTGGGAACAGTGTTGTTGATCACCCTTTTTTGCCAGTGCATCGAAGTCTGGTGTTAGTTTTGTTGTGGCAATTCTCAGAACAGATCTGAGGTGTTCATCATTCAACTGGAATCTGTGGGGATCTGTGTTGGTGTTCATCACACTAAAAGTCTGTTCACACACATGCATAGAGCCAAACAACACCAGCATCCTCTGTGCCATCTTCTGGATGTTTGGAAATTTGGCTGCGCTTAACGAAGCATAAAACTCATCCAGTTTGAAAGAGTTGAACTTCTCCTTTAAGACGGTGTCACATTGGAGATCAATCAGTTCTAACTGCAACTCCTGTGGCACCGTTTCAGGGTCTTGTGTGAAGGGACATGACACCAGCTGAAGTGACTGGTCAATTTTTCCAAAATCAGAGAACCGACGGCAGAATTCTCCATGCAGGTCGTCTAGTGATTTCCTGTATTTTTTCACATGTCGAGGGGCCTCTTTCAGCGTAGCCAGTGTGGGGAAATGAGCGAATGACTTGTTTGACATTTGCTTTGAGAATAAAGCTAGCTTGGTTTTGAAGGATCTGACTTTTGTGTACATTTCATGCACAAACTGGTCTTTCCCTTATAGCTTCACGTTCAGATCATTCATGTGTGTCAGTATGTCCACAGCAAAAGCTAAATCACAAAGCCAATCTGTGTCACTCAGCTCAGGAAAATCGTCAGCTTTCTCAAGTAGCTCCAAAAATGAGATAATCTCCTGTTTGAGCTCCCACTCATTGGCATACATTCCTCAAACTTAACCAGCGGACATTGAAGTGGTAAAGCAAGTCCTGGTGATCAACGTCAGTTTCTTCAAGAAACTTAATAAACTGACGATGCTGACATCCCCTCGCTCGAATAAAGTTAACGAGTTTTACAACTGGCTTCACTATGTGGTCAAACTGCAATACGGATTTACACAGTGCTTCCTGGTGGATTATGCAGTGTAAGAAAATTACCTCCTGCTCAGGGTTGTCCTCTTTCACCCTCTCCTGGATTCTTTTGAGCAACCCGACGTTTTTTCCAGTCAGATTTGGCGATCAATTTGTGGTAACGTTGGCAAGTGTACTTCCAAGGTAGCATGTGTCTCTTGATGACCCCCGACACGCTGTCATACAAGTCCTCTCCCCGCGTTTTCCCCTTTAGGGATTCCATGGCCAAAAACTCCTCCGTTATCTCAAAATTGTCATTAATCCCTCTGATAAAAATTAAAAGCTGAGCGGTGTCCTTTATGTCATTACTTTCGTCCAGTGCCAAGGAATATAATGTAAATGACCCCACTTTTTTGTTTAGCTTGCTAGCTAAGTCTTTGTCAATTAGCTCAACACGGCGAGTCACTGTTCTGCGTGATAAGCTAATTTTTTCAAATTTGTTCTTGCTCTCAGGATACAAGATACCTGCTGTCTCTACCATGCACTCTTTGACAAACTCCCCTTCGGAGAAAGGCTTGCTGGTCTTTGCTAATTTGAATGCCAGCAAATAAGTTGCCTTCTTCTAACTTGCCCATAACTTGACTGGCTGTTAGCGTAATTAGCATGCTTGGTGGAAAAGTGACAGCTGATGTTGTATTCCTTTAAAACCGCCAACGGTTTCTTGGCAAATAAGACATACAGCCTTTGACCGGACTTAAGGGAAAAAGTTTTTAGTTGTCCATTCTTTATTAAATACTAGGCACTCACTGTCGACTTTTCTTTTCTTTAGCCCACTCATTGTTGCAGATGTGTTCAGAGCAGTAGCACAGTAATAAAAGAGAGTACCCCGGGCTCCGCAAAATCAAGTCAATGTATCACTGCGCCTAATGCGCCACCTGGTGGAACTAGAGGCATTACAGGACAAGGTCAAATGAATGCAGTCATAATTATGATATAATTTAATTTGGGCAATTCTGTACCAATCTTCGGCGGGCCGGATTAAAAAGACCAACGGGCCGGATGTGGCCCGTGGGACGTAGTTTGCCCACCCCTGCTTTAAACTATCTAATAATGCACCTCCTTATTGGACAAATACTTACATCTTCCGGTGTCAGAGATATGGTCCATGCTGTCTGTATTCATCTCCTGTGAGTGAGTCACAGTCTTTTCATTTGCCTTCATCAACACTGAAAATAATGAACGGTATCAACAGGTAGCACTGTCGCAGTAAAAACTTATGTAAAGAATTGAGCAAGACATCCCATTATAAACAAAGCAACTAAAATTGCACCTGATAGCAAAACTTGTATTACATTTAGAACAAAAAAGGTGGTAGATAATGACAGAGCTTTGTTTAATTAAGGTAAAATTAAGGTTTTCACAGCACATCCTTGAAAAAATGCTCTATAGCTATAGAGCTGCATTTGTCTATGGGGGCCCATTCACGCAGTGTGTAGATGCTGAGCACCAGTGAAATGCCTCTTCAAAGATTTGCTCTACTGAACCAGAGATAATTAAATTCTACTTGACAAAAGTCACTGAGGAGCTGAGAAACCATGGCCAAGTGTGGCTCACGGTTCTTTGAAACACAATTAGACCCCGATTGTCTTTCTTCCGTTTGGCTCTAATTAACGAAAGTATGTTTTTTGTTCTGAGTGTTTTCACATCCAGGGATAAGAAAAATATACCACTTTGTGCTGTTCATGATAAATTCATTACCCTAGTATTACCCTACCCTAGTTTTACTGCCCTAGTTTCGCTAATAAACTTGTGATAACCAAACACAGTTGAGGAGAGGAATATTGTTTAAGAGTTACTGATCAAAGATAAAGAGTAATTGTGGTGTTATGTAGCTGCAACTTGTATCAGGCAGAGTGCTATACTTGATTTTGAGCTTGTTTTGCATTTACACTGCTCTTAACAGAATGTTTGCAATTTCTACAGGAGCAAAGAGTGAGTATTGTGATCCATGCTATGCATTTTAACTTGTAGCTAAGTTAACCAACTAATCTGGTGCTAACTTTAAAAAAAGATATGCTCTACTTAAGCATGTTTTATCTAAATAATGTCACTGAATTTGAAATCACTTGCTTAATATTTCATTAAACAGCCTTTAATTGGCATATCCTGGATATATCTGTTGGACAATCCTGACACAGGCATGTGTTGTACCCATCAGACAAACTGTATTGTTCTGCACCTGGGCTGGGACTCTGCATCGGTGCACATCAAGACATATGACAGGAGACAATGAATGGATGTGTGAAACAGGTTTCAAAAATCAAGATAATCAACAAGTGGAAAATCAAATTTGACACCTAAAAGAGCAGGGATGGTTAACCACGCAAGCTAGCAGTGGCAATCATCATTTATCCTACTGCTCTGTCTCACTTGAGTTATGTAGAGCTATCCACACAGGGAAAATGTCATGATTTGAATAAAGATTGAGGTGGTGGTCTGTGGTATTTTGAACTCAGTTATGGTGGGATGTAATGTTCTAAAATGTCCTGAGTGTTTGTGTGTATTGATGTGGGAGAAAAGTCTCTGTAGTCAAATCTCTTTTGGACATTCAGGACATGCTTTGTAGCATTTTGGGATGAACATATTCATTGGGATAATGTGTCACTGGGATGGTTTTAATGATTATGTCCACCATACAGTAAGTATTGTCAGATTAGTCATAGGCACATGAGCTTCTCTTTAGTCAGTATGTGACATTACGCAAGACAACAAGAGGCAATCAGTACTCACTGCAACAGAACTGTCATAATAACTATTGGGCAGTAAATGAGATTTTGTCACAGGCTGGCCAAGCACATTTGTGAGTAGACTGGGTGCATGACAAACTCCTTACTGGGGATTGAAAATGTGCTTTTTTTTTTTAACTTAAAATAATACAGTCAGAAAGATTATGACGCTATACACCATTATTTGTCCACTCCAGAAATAATGTGCTCTATTTGTTTTGAACCATATATACCGAAAAAAGTCTTGTTTTTGAGCTTGCAAATCAGTGCGAATTAATTGGAAGAATTTGGGCTGGATGGTGAATATAAGCATCATTTATTTACTCATTTTTCTCAGAAGTGGGTCATATGCTCCTGAAATGCTGTGCATCCAAGAAAAATATATTTATTGGATGTATCTCATGTCAGACATTGTTTGTTTTGAAAAGAGGTCAAATTTTGATTTGTGCAAGGTTCACGCTTAAGTTAGGCAGTGTCTTATAAAAGATTTCAAGTGCATCGGGCAGACTCGTATACACAGTATTTGCTAAAAGGCTCCTCTGACTGCCAGTGTGACCCCACCCCTGTCTGCCCTCACAGCATGCTGTATTAATGAATCAAAACTGTTATTTTTGCAAATGTAGTCTTTTCCCTGTCCCATTTGGCACTTAACCACCTCTACCATGCTGTGTAGCCTCATCCTAATGACTTATTTAAACACCTCATTAATAATTAAATAAAGCTTTCACTTTGAGAGGAGTCCCGCAAGGAAGGGAGACAAAATGAGATAAGACTGTCCTGCTCTATTAATAACAAGCATGGTGGGGGATACTGCAGGGCATAACTTTACATATGGGCATTTCATTGACATGCACTTCTTTCATGTCAGCTCGGTTGATGAGCTCACATTGATTATCAATGTTTGGGTTTGATGAGTCTTTCCTTGTCTGATTCACTGAAGTATACTTATATTTTCTAGAAGAAGACAAAACTTACAGTTGGTAAAATAATGCATTACTTCAGTATTAGCCAAATCTACTGATCCACTGTGAAGACTTGTCCGCAGAGATCGCATTACATTTCTTGAATACTGTCAAACACACAGGTGTGGTGTTCTTGTAGTGACTCAAGTATCCCCGAGCCCCTTGCTTCAAGCAAAGATGAGTGGCATCAGAGGCCTGGTAAGCTCTTTACTTTCAAACACATAACCATCATTTTTTTCCGAAATGACACTGACTCAAGTTAGATAACTGAAGGCAATTCATCAGACTATGCACAGAATCATAAAAGGTGTTATATAAACTTATTATATAAAAGTCGTTGTAGTAGTGTTTATACATGAGCTGGTAGACTGGAAGTGTCATGAAAACTGGTAAGACATTAACAATGTCTATGATGGTTCATATGATATGGTTAAATATTAGTTAGTTAAAAAGGATTAAGATACTTATAATCATATTTTCACCCTATTTCATAACACGATCCCTGTTCCAT
>KV751332.1:102465-152871 GCA_001698575.1 Mola mola | reverse complement strand
TATATTTTTATTTTTTTGGGGGGGGGGGGGAACATCTGTTTTTTGCCTTTGGTACAAAAAATTGATACAAGACATAGAATAAAAGGCACATGCATATTCCAAGTTTCACTATGTTTGTACTACAGGCTGTCATTATCTGTGCTTTTTCTGTTCTTACTGAACTGCAAACTACTGCAGCACTTTTGTAGAGGACAAAGTGTAATTTTTTTATCCGTGTCATTGCCCAATTATCCATCAACCAGTCATTAACCTCCAACTTCTGCTGTGTGAAAGATCTGCTGTCATTGACTGATGGAGATTAGATTTCGCTGAGACTGTTCACCATATGTGAGACCTGCTACCCACACCAGATGGATTATGACTTTGTTTTCCCTATTAGGCAACTTATTGCTCATATCATTTCCCTCAAAGCACCAATTCACTGCCAGGAGAAAGGAAGATAGGGGATGATGCCCTAAATTAAGTCACAGCGAAGGAAAATGGCAGAGAGAATAAGGTGAACTAGGAATGTTATGGATACAGAGTTTGTGTGGGTTTTAGTATGCACAAATCAAATGTCAGACTCCAGACACCAGTAATGTGTGGTCCTAGCAAGACACTCACAAGTCCGTCCGTGTGTCAGGGTTTGGAGCGCAAGAGGAGAGGAAGGTATAGTACTTGAACACCTTATATCTGTCAGATGAATTAATCACAGATGATTCGGTGCTCCGGAATGCCATTGTCTGCACAATCACTCAGCCATGACAGACACACACTGACAAGAGCTGGAGGAAAACATGCATGCATCCACGTACATGCAGATGGACACACATATACATCCAAAATCATTCACACCTTCAACTTTTACTTTTATGGACTGTCTGAATTTAAATACATGGCATACTGCAGTATATACAAAATTATAATGTGCTTGTTATTTATTTTGTATGCAGTGAAAAAAAGGAATATGCCAAGCAGGAATAGCTTTACTCCTACTCACTTTAGTTCATCTAAAGGGTTCAAGAGTATTTGGTATAGAGCTTGAAATTCCTCACTTGAGAAGCTTGTGACCTGAGTAAGTCCCCTAAAGATGCAAGACACAGAGAAATGGTCTTGCCAGACAGATCTTGAAAGAGGCCTGTTGAGCACACTTAGATGGATGTCCTGTGGTGAGGAGAACATTCTTAGCTGGATTAGAGGCATGTTTGTTTACCAAGATAGATGTTCTGCTCCAAGATGAGGAGAGAGGAGAATATTGAGAAACACAGAAAAATGTCTCAACAGTTTATGCAGCATTCAGTAGATATGAATGTATATATTTTTTTGATAATGTTGTGTCAAAGAGTTGAATATTCAAACAGTCATAAGAAGAATTATGCAGAAAATATGGCCTACCATAGAGCTTTGGAGCATATTTTAAAGACTTCGCAAATTTGATCTTTAAAATCTTTGTGCACCAAATACATACTGAGCAAAAATACAGCTGCAACTGTAATCCTCCAATCCTACAATATTCTTGGTGTCATTTAATATCCTTTGATCTAAGTGGTGTAAATGAAGGAGATTAGCTGGTAGCCGCGCTGCGCTTATTCAACAAAGATGCTCGCCCTACTGAAAATATCTACTTATTTGTGTCAAGTGGCTTTAAAAATTGATGATGCAGCGAAGATGAATTTTAAATTTTTGATAAATAGTGCTTAGTGCAGATTTTCACCCTTGGCTCTCATAAGCTTCTTGTTGAACCTTCACAGGCTGTGACATAGACAATGAGATAACATCACATGCCTGGTAGTATTGCTGTACACTAAGGTTGTATTAAACATGGCTGCTGTCTCCTCATATTGGAAACATTACAAAAACAAATTCTCAGTTTGATCTCTATCCGTTCTGGGCATAACAGTGGTATAATGATATTTGTAGTCTACAGATGAAACTTTTGTGTTTGGTTTTGTGGTTTTTAATGATCTTCCTGTCAGCTGTAATAAAGAACCCACAAGAGATGAATACAACTGAAAACGACAAGTCACTCTCGTCTCCAACTTGGTTTCTCCATGCACATGCTGTTGTCATAAATATTTAACACGTGTGTGCATTCATTGTGAATGAGAATAGACTAGCTCCGTACCAACCTACCACAAGTAGCACACAGCCCCCGGTTTTTACACACATGTAGGTACACTCAGATACACATGCTATTGTTCCCTACTGGGCGCTGTTGAGAATGGTACGGCAAGCCTCCAGACCAGCATCTCCTTTCCTTGTTTATGGAGACTTTTGTTGTGAAATTGCAGTTGCGATTTTTGTACAAAGAGACTGTGAGGTCCCAGGCTCCAATTTTCTTTGGCAGAATAACGAAAGAGCTGCACTGCCACCTTCTCCAAAAACAACAAAAAGTGTCTTTCCTTCCCTCTCTTTCCAACCTCTTTGTCTCTCTCTCTCTTTAGGCACTTTTCCTCTCGACATCAGTGAGAGAAACGGTTCATCTCACCATTGTTCAACTGGTATTTGTAAGAGTAAACTGGTTGACAGTAGTGGGAGGGAGGTGGTTTCAATGTGGGTGCGTAGCTGGGGAAGCCACGCCTCTTCTGAGCTGATTCCAGTCATCACAGCAACAATGAAGTGCACACAACGCTGCCTGCCTGCCCGCCCGCTTGCCAATGTGACATACTGTCACTATTCTGCAGGACACACACACTCACTCGCTTTTACTTACTGACAGGACGAGCAGACCGCCTCCTCACAGACACACACACACTACTCAGTCCTGGGAAGAAGGAAAGAAGACGAGAGGGAGAGAAGAATTTTATCTCATGGTTTTCATTTTATGTTTCTAACCGGTGCTGGTTGTGGGTCTTAAATAGAGGCAACAACCCCAACCCTCATCCACACATTTACACACAGACACACACACACACACATACACACACACACCTCTCTCCCGCTGCCACGGATTCTTGGATTAGTCCTCCCTGGTGTGGAGAGTGGGAGTCATAAATCGGACCAACATGGGGAACCAGGCGGGCAGACAGGAGGAAACAGAGTCAGGTCTGCTTCTGTTGTGCTTTGGTTTGCCTCAGTATCATTTACTGTATGCCTCTTTGTGTCTGTCTGTCTGTCTCTGAGCAGAGACTTCCATTTTTTATGAGCTAATTTTCTGTCATGTCATTTTCGAGTACATCTCTGGGAAAAAAAAAAAGAAGTCCTGACAAATGAGCGCTGACTGATGAGCTCTGATTCATATGCCCTGGAGCTATAGAAGCTTTTTACGCAGGTTGGGAGTTAGTATCTGGGCTCTGGCCATGCCCTTTTATTTGTGCATGCATGTGTAGTTGTGGATCTAGTATTTTTGTGTGACGGTGTTCCGTCAGTACAGGTCTGTATGAATTTATGTGTTCCCACCTGTGTGAAAGTGCTTAGCCCGATTTGCCTGACAGTAAGGATGAAGAAACCTTTTAGAGAAGATGCTATCATCAGTGTCATCTCCCTCTGTTGCCCCAAGCTCACTGCACCTCAGTGAGATTTCCATTTCAAAATCCCTCTGAACTGCAGTCAGCAGCAAATTCGGACTCATCAAAACAGAACTGAGCTCTTTCACATCTTTGTATTGTCACTGAACTTCTTTAACACAACCAGCATTTACATCTCAATGTATGTGTACTTGTCAGTGAACGTCCACGCATTTGTACACTTAGTGCATCTTCATATCTTTATGTGTGCATGCTACAAAAATAGATGCTGAATAGACAAGAGCCAGGTTGCTTGCTAAGGCAACAGACACAGACACACACACACACGAGATAGAGTGTAGTATTTTAACAGTAGTGGGTGTAAAGCTTCGCCATTTCATTGCAGTAGCGTGCATTGCTTGAAGATAGAGCACAGAACACACAAAACACGCAAAAGATACAATGTACAGTTAATTCTGTACATCACAACCAAAACAAGATATTGTTGAGTGTTGAGTGAGTTGGTAGGAACAAAATATATTTTTAAAAAAAAGATATTTTCAGTCACTAATGTTCTGTAGTTGATGAGCAAAATTTGGCTGCTTGGTGATGGATATTGCTCTGAGTAAAGAATAACTGAGATTGACACACAAATGTGATGCATGGAAGTATGTGGGGTCAAAAATGAGTCAAAGTGAAATGTTTGCTCAGCCACTGAAAGAATGTGCCATCACAGTCAACTCACCGAGCAATCAATCACATTCTCCACTCTATGAAAATTATTTAACCTCTGCTTGGTGCAGTACTCCGACCTGCAACATGAACGTCCATAACAAAATGAAGTTAGCTATATTGTTATGTAATTGATTCCCTCGAAGATGAACTGCTATAGTAAATGAAACTTTATTATAAAATTACTTGATTTTTCATTAAAAGTTGTGACATGAAGGTATAGATCCAAGAGCCCACAGACCAAAGACATGCAACAGTACTTGAATATATTTTTCACAAGATATAAGTGTATCGTATATAAGATATAATTAATAAAACACAGACTTTTAAAATATAGCGAAGCAGGTGTTCATTGTACGCTTTGCTCTAATGAACAGCAATATAGCAGTATAGTGTATGCCCAGATGGTGAAACAACTAGCGGAGGTTTGTCAGACTTTGGGCTTGAAATGTAGAATAACAGTTGTAGTGCTGGAAATCAGGAATGAAATGTGGGAACTGGAGCAGCTCGTTCACATTTGATTGATGGTATTATCTGTCAAGCGGCAGGCTAAGGAGTAAGCTGTCAGCTGCAGTGATAAGGATGTCTTTATCAGAACAAATTTACACTCACAGCTACTACAACAAGGCTTCCTGTCTCCCTTCTTACTCACCAGGAGAGTAGCCAAGACCAGTCTAGAGCCTGTGGTTCGCCTGTTGTCGGATGGTGATGAATTGTTTGTGAAATATAGGTCAATAACACTGGGTCTATGTTTAGTCAGTTGTGACCCTTTGGGCTCTGGATTAAAGTAAATTTAAAACATTTTTGTGTATTAAGGTAAAATAGATTGTTGGGACTTTCACATGGACAAAAAAGGTTACACACTGTAGCTTTTTCAGAAGTTTGATTGGGATGCTTCGAGGTAGCTGTAATGTTTCAGGAAGATGTCAAAAAACAATGTTTTTTGAAAGTTGTCATTGGATTTAACATTATTTTATAAACAGCCACATTCAGTAATACCATTTTCAAGACCACAGCAAAACTGCAGTCTGTATATTCAGTAATTTTATAATCAACATCAGTTGTGCCCAAAAGTCACTGAATACTCACCCAGCGCTTCTGAAAATATTAAGATCCGTGCAAACTCGGATTGAAATTCATAAATCTGTACTTGTGATAATAACAAATATGGCTATCCTTTTAAATGTAGCACAAAAGAATTATGCAAGTATCAATTACAGAAACCTACCTCAGACATGTTTATACAATTTAAATTTTATCAATATCCAACTGCATATTTGAATAATGTAATGCTGATTTAAAGTTGTTTTTTTTCCCCGGAACTCTGTATTTAGGAAATTTATGTGTGAGAAAAAATGTGAATAATGATAACTTTGATTTACTCCAATTTATGAACAATTTTGTGCTCAGATTAAGTTTGTTTGGCATTGATTGGCAGGACAACTAACACTTTTGTCATTCTAATTGGCACAAATAATTGACCTTGCACAAATCCAATCACATCTCTGCCTCAGCAAAATCAGCAATCCAGTCAGAGAGAATAAGTAAAGTACCTGCGTGCATGTACAACATCTTTAAAGGGCATTTGTAGTGGTATGTGCTAAATACTTGTCCGTCTACTAAGTTGCCTGGTGAAGCACCTATTCTGGTGAGCACCACGCCCATTCAAAGCTGACTTAGTTGTCAGTGTGCAACAATACAAAGCATGCACAAAGGTGGAGATTAATGTGCCCTTCCAACCAACCAAATTGACGTAGAGAACAGAACCAACATGTGGAACCACAAGTTTGTCTAACTTGTGATAGCTGGGACATTATTAGGAAGTTACATCAGTCATACGTTCCATGGCAGTTAGTAGTTGATACAGTAAACACATAGGCCATAACACAGTGCTTTGTGTTTGCAAATGGGACTATGTGCTGTTTAAATGTCTTTTTGGTGTTACTGGAAACTTGGACATCAAAGTCCTTTTTGGGTTTATCACAAATTCTGCTATACATTTTCTCAAAACTACTTTAATCGGATATGACATGTAAGCCTCAAACCTGTTTTTGTGTGTTTAATGCATACCAAATCAAACTTCTTTTGAGGGGGTTGTGTATCTTGTCAGCAGCTGGCTGTGATCAGTAATTCCAGCCTCTCTGTGGGTGTAGGTTCTGCTGTCTGCTATCCGGCTCACAACAGCTCAAAGGAAGATCAAATTACAGTCCCTTTCTAAGAGTAAAGTTTGGAATACTCGGTTTGATTGTTTTGATTATGTGTCTTCACTCCAGAATGTGGCTTACTCATGAGAAGGTAGTGTTGAAGGCTGTGATGTCTCTCATTGTGTTGTGCTCCCTGCTATTGAATGTCTCTCAATCTGGCCCAGTATAATTAGACTGTGTTAGCATAAGGAGGAGTTTTTTATAAGGTAGTCCAGATAAAATGATTAAATTGGAATGATTGAAGGGGCCAGAGATTGCAGGCCATGTGTCCCTGTGTGGCCTTCCAGACCTCATGATTAACTTCACACTGTGCTGCAGAGGACGCACAGAGCTGCACACTTACCAGGCAGAGAGACGCATCTCACATTTTATACATATCCGACATAATGTATGTTTTTTTTTATTTAATGGCAGCTACAAAGGTTTGCCTAGTCAGTGGCTATCATTGTTTTTTAGTGAAACAGCATATTCTCTGCACCTGTTCTTATAAAGGAAGCTGAAAATCGTAGATAAATATTTATTTATTTCAGACATGTATTTTCTTATTTTGTTTATGGAGTCAGTATAATTTCATCCAACATTACATTCCAATTTCTACAATCAGAGATGGCAATTGCTAAAGAACTTCTATCTTCCCGCCTTTTAGAATAGCCTTTGCTTCATCACATTATATTTTTAACTACTTATTGTGTATATTCAAGGGAATAATTATAGAGAAAATTTGCCACTATAATAGAAAACCTGTCCTGACTTCCATTACTGATAATTATTGAGCTGCTAAACTTAAGTCAAGTACTTCAACCAAAACCTTTTCCTTTTGTTGATCTTCAGTAATACTGTTCGAATTACATTGAATGTGTTTTTTCAGTGAGGTTTTAGCTTATGCAACAGATCCTTCTGTGTTATTTGATGATGTTAGTTTAGGTAATAGCGGAGAGGCATATTTACTTGGTACCCATGCATCTAGCTCTGATGTTTTTGGTGAAAACTGCCAATAAAAAAAATGTTGCAGGTTTCGCTGAAAAAGATATTGTTTTATTGGGCAGATTTTATTGGTAAGAGCATGTTGCCTCTCATTCTAGTTAATCTAAAACTTTAAACCATAGGTTTGTATTATTCTGTTAATTGATTGTGTGATTAACCAAGTGCAAATAGTTATTCGACAAATAGTTTCAAAGATAGATGTTAGACTGTTTTCAGCCTTAGGTATATCTCTGAAAGTTGGCGATATTTACATATCTGACATAAGACAGATAATTGACAACAGTTTGGCATGTTTGAGTAAGTTTGTGTATTACTTCTTAGCTTCCGTGATGTCCTGTCCCAGACTAGAAGCAGAGATTCCAGATGCTTTTTAAAAAATGTAGTGTGAGAAGTTTCCATGCCACATTGTAAGTCAGTACTGTAGAAGTAAATAATTTCATCCTTTAACAAGTGGTGCTGTCATGGTTTTCAGTGGCACATTGTTGTCATGCAGATCACCAGCCGGGCTAATCTCTGCTCAGTCACTGTTGTAGTCCTTGAGCTGTAATTCTTCCTCTCCAGTCAGAGGAAGGAATGCCCGTGAGTGTGACTGAGGGGCCGCCTGTTGACCTATTTCATGCCCTTTCAGTGAGACCACAGGAAAGACAGATACAGGCTGTCTCCCATTTCCACTTCCACCTGACTGAAAAACAGTGCAGCACATTTCCTGCTGCACAGAGGGGAAAACTTGGGAGTGGAAAGGAGAGATTCTCATCCATAGCATTTTTGTGATGGTGACGAAGCTGATGCGTCATTTCAGGTGCCAGTGCTCTGACACTTGACCACCTGTGGCCATTAATTCATCATGACTCCTCACCCATGACCCTCCTGTTTTGTGAATTGGGAGACTCTGAGAAGTTTGCTCACAGTGCACTCTGTCACCTCTTGGCTCGCGGGCAGGCTGGCCCCAGTTAACTGGCTGGTGTTGGAGTGCGTCCAGCCACACAGCTCCTGCTGTGATGTGAAAGCTTATCTTCATTAGAAAGAAGCCAGCACAGTGCATTACTGTGATCAGTAAAATGACTTTCAGTGAAATAAATGGATGTCTTTGGATTACTGGAAATGAGTTGGTGTAATTCATTTGGATAATTAGTTAATGTGGACAATACAATCGTTTCACATGCACGTGTCCTCATTTAGGTTTACTGAAGTTGGCAACAACTGATTTTGTAGCTACAGTCTAAACATTGTTAAGGTAAAATATTTTATTGTGCATTAATTGACAGGCTCCTTCATCCATTCTAAAATGGAGTATAAAATGGTTCATGAGATAAGAAAATTACTTCAAAACTGCTATTTGTCCTGCTTGCAGTTTGTTATCAATACAGACTATTCTGCTCACACTGTGAGGATTTATTTTTTTCCTAGGGGAAGAAAGCTCCTCAGTGAGCTATTTAACTGCCCATTCTGCTTCTTTTCACTTCTTAACATTTCTCAGAGTAGCTATAAATGGCCCTGGACCTGAGCCAGCCTACATTGAAGAAGGCACTAAATTAAGACTAAGCAAACTAAGCCAACAACCCTGGTCTTGGATACGTCAGTTTCGATTTTTTTTTTTTTTTTTTGAAAGAAAGATTTGCAACTGTACACCTTCTGTAGATATTAGTGACCTAAATACCCCCGCATGTTACATTTTATCCAGCTATATGAAATTGCTCCGCTCTCTGATTTAGTCTTTGCTGAATAGTCAGACGTCTGTAATCTAATGTGCACACTTTGTGCTGGGTGGACATTTAATTACTAGTTTCATTCCTCTCTTCATTTCAGCAGCCATGAATACAGGAATTGAGTGTTACTAGGCTTTGCAATCGGGGTTCATAAACCATGCTGTGGTTTTGACTGACATTCTTGTTTGCTTTCTTTGTTGTTATGTTGATTTGCAAGAGAAAATAATATATTGCTGTAATTTACAGCAGTTCCCTGCTACACGTTGATGCACTTAACCCACCTCTTTTCCTTGGAGTGTGGCAGAGCATTTGAAGGGTAATTAGCTGCTTCAGGGGACTCTCAGCTGTAGTGTTTGTCAGGGAAACGTTTCTCTCTGTCTTTCTCCATTCCTCTGTGCAACACTGTTGTTTCTTTTGAATAGTTTATAAAGATGTACCATTCTTGGGCAACAATTTCAGGTGCAACTGGTGTGTTTGATGCGTCTTTCTGCCCTCTCGTTATTGGTTTCTAATCTCGACTCTTTCATCCGGCATAGCCGTACCTTTCGTTGGCTCTGTTCTTGTCAAAAAGGGTAAACATTTTAAAGATAGACTTGCTGCAGCTGCAATGTTGATTTGGGACCAAGTTATCTAAATGGGTGGTATGTTTAATATCCCCGAGATGTATTGATACACTGTCAGCATTGGCCAATATCAGTTCTATGCAAGAATTTTGTTTTTATATTCAACATTTGGAAAATAATGGAATTGACATTTCTTTCTGAGTATGTGTCAGTCAATCATTTCTAAAGAAAATATTCTGCTATGATAATAGAATCTAATACTAGTGTTTTAAAGCATGTTCTGCTAAGGTTAACCCTGCATTTGCTTCTGCATTAGTACTACAAAATGTATCTTGTATTAGTATTTGTACGTACAGCCAAAAATTAAAATGTATGCAAGCGCCTTCTGCATTGTATTGATTTTAAATTGTCCAAATATTGGATGCTGCATTTTAGTTTCTGTTTCAACGTTCTGTTGCCTTGCATGTGCTGACTTCTGGCATCTAGACTGATGTCATTTCTCTGTCCACATAAAGCAGCTGTGGTGATATAATTGTTAAAGAGGTGGGCCATCTAAAGATGAGTGTTTTCATGCGCTCAATCTGGGTTTTATTCACTAGGAGTGGGAGGAAAACAAAATATGAAAAAAAGGCTGTTCCATTCCTGGCATCTCATCATTCTGGACTGATTGTATTCACATCCAGTCTAACTGAAATCTACTGTCTCTCTCTTTGTACCACCCTATAATGGCATTATGACTGGACGCCATAAAATAAGCGTGAGGTGTCCGTGTCTGTGTCTTTTTGTGGCTTGTCTGGATGATGCTTCCTGTGGTCTATAGTAAATAGTCATTTATAACACACAGTGCTGATTTAGTCCTAACATCTTCCAAGTAAAAGTACATAATTTACAAGTGCATGCTGTACTCATTCTGTCACTCATGAATTCATCTTCTGTGAAGCGCAGAGAAAAGTGACTGCAAATTTTAAATGGCCCCTGGATCTTTTGCATGTGCAGCTCTGTCCAGTAGAAAATTTGTCTGATAAATTTTGATTTTGGGCTATACAAATAAAATTTGATTTAATTTGATTTGATTTGATTGGGAAAAAGTGCTGCAGTTTTTAATGTGAATTTCAGTGCTAACATGTAGGGGTGCATCATTTATTTTATGCAACTGATTTTAAAACCATAATTAATTATCAGCCTCTCATGGCTGTCATCAATAAAAAAACTAATAAATTTCATATTTTTGTTTAAATAAGTTTATGCTTAGCTGAGGGTTAGAAAAGCTAAGATGTATTGTACGAAGATGTGTGTTTCCAGTAATTACATTTTGGTTGTCTTCCTTTGGAAAAACAAAGAAACAAACATAGACACCAGACATACTTAGTTTCATTCATGAATGACAGAATTGTGGCTCTGTACTATCGACTTTCTATTTAGTGTCTGATAGCTAGTATTACAAGATTTTTAATACTGGCCTGAAAATGTATCTGTATGTATCTAATGGTGTGCTCAGAGAAAAAGTGAAGTAAATTTAAACCTCACATCAGTCAGTTGAGTTTGAGCACACAATCATTTAGGAACGTTATGAGAAACAAGTTTTACATTAGCTGTAAGCTAGTGAGCAATAGCAGGCAATGGTATGTTTGTCTGTGTGTCTGCAGCCAGTATACCAAACTCTGGTTTGTTCTCTACTCCTTTCTCTGTGCTCTTTGGAAGGGAACAGTGTGACTTCATGAGTGCATAGTCAGCAGTCAATGTTACAGCACATTACAAATATTGACAGTTGGGACATCCGCTCATCATCTGTCTGTGACTCGCTACGACAGACAGGACGATAGGTGAAAAGTGGATAAGTCCACTTTTTCAAGGAGAAAAATTATAACACTACAACAAATAACACAGGTGCATAACAGAACATTCACACTAAGGTTCTTCATATAGATGCTGAGTTGGCAGGGCAACAGCTTGCATTTTTTGTCACAGTCCAAAACAAAAACCGTCCTGAAATGTCATTTGTGGTCCAATAATTCAAAATTGTTATTCAAATATATACAATTTTAAAAAACAAAAATGTACTTCAAACGTTAGATACATTAAAATAGACAGTAATCAAAGGAAGACGATCAAGGCGAGCACGCTTCCAATGCTTTCTTCCCCTCTAAGAATAACATGAAAGATCTCCATATCGTTTTAAAGATGGAGTATTGAAAAGTAAATACTCGGTGTCACGAAATTTTTCAAGTGGAAGATAATCTCACAGAACAGCCAGCCAAACAATAAGGCTTGGTCAGGTCGTGGATTTCCAAGATTTTGCTTGCTTATCTTGTAACAAGCAAAATGTGATCATAGATTTGTTTGCCTTGCTTAATTCACAATTTGCGGGAAAAATACCAAGAATACACAATTTGGCACACCTTAATAGATTTATCCCTGTGACATGTAATATCATGTCCATCACTTCCATCCAAACAGCCTGGATCTGTGGGAAGTCCCATAGGCGATGGTATAATGTGCCCTTTCTACCACATTTGTAACATGTGTCGGGATTATTGGGGTTGAATTTATTCATCTGAATGCGGGTTATGTAAGTTCTCATGTTCCACTTATATTGAAATAGTTTAAAATAATTTATTGTTTGTGATTGAGATTTTAACCAGGCCTTCTGCCAGTCCTCGGCTGAGATCTCAGAGTTTAAATCCCTCTACAATTGTTGCATAGAAACTTGAAGTCAGACCCCTCTTAGAATGCTGATTTGTTGCTATTTCTTCTATAGAGGTGAGAGTAGGTAGATATAAAGATTTTTGTATCTTATATATATAGTTTCTTATTTGCAAATATTTAAAAAAAATGTTTTGGTTAGATGTCATACTCTCGACTCAACTCGTCATATGACATGAGAATGTTATTTTTAGATAGATCTGCAATTTTACTTAGGCCTTTGAATGCCCATTTTTGGAATCCCAGGTCCTGTTTATCAGGTGTAATCTCACTGTTATGCCAAATTGGTGTTAATTGGGATAGTACAGGTGTCTCACCTCTATGCTTATGTACCTCATATGATACCAGAATTGTGTTCTTAATAAAGGAATTATGTGTTAATTTCTTTAGTCCTTTTAATTTAGCAGAGTATAAACATAAAGCGGTAGAGGGGATGTCATGTTTCTTTCAATACTTATCCAGGACAATTGTGTTTCTTCTAAAAACCAGCATGAGGCAGTAGTGAGTTGGGCTGCCCAATAATACCATTGGAGAATTGGGAATTTCAGGCCTCCTCTGTCATAGGGGAGATAGAGTAGAGATAAGCGAAGTCTAGCCCGCCTGTTGTTCCAAGTAAAATTGCTAAATATTCTTTTCACCTTTGAAAAAAACTTTATACGAGGACCAAGAGGAATGGAGTGAAAGATTTACAGAAATT
The DNA here is from genome assembly GCA_001698575.1 of Mola mola. NCBI lineage: Eukaryota > Metazoa > Chordata > Actinopteri > Tetraodontiformes > Molidae > Mola > Mola mola. The sequence goes on along the minus strand of KV751332.1, from coordinate 139,857 downwards.
TCAGGAGAATATTCATTTTAATTATATTGATACGTCCTATCATGTAAATTGGTAACATGGACCATCTATTAATGGATTCAGCAACTGAGTGTATCACTGGATTGTAGTTTGATTCTACTAAATTGTCAATTTTAGGTGTAATTCTTATACCAAGATACGTGAAACTATCTTTAACTATTTTGAATGGAGTTTGAACTGGGGGATTTAATCTTTCAGAATGTTTAAGAAAAAGAATATCAGATTTTGATTCATTAATTTTATAACCTGGGAGTCTATTAACAGTGTTAATGGTATTGAACAAGTAAGGAATTGACTGTTCTAACTGGGATAGAAATACTACAACATCATCGGCAAATAAACTTACTTTGTTATCAATGTTATTTATACTAATACCAGTAATTTTTGATTACTCCTAATGGTAATTGCCAAGGATTCAATGCCGATCACAAATGGAAAAGGCGAAAGGGGACAACCTTTCCTCTTGAAAGATTGAAAGGTTCGGATATAAAATCATTTGTTATTACTGATGCAACTGGGTTATTATACAAAACTTTAATCCAATTAGAAAAATAAGCCGAAACGAGCGAGAACTTCGTGGAGGTATTGATGCTCAACTCGGTTGAAAGCTTTTTCTGCATCCAACAAAAGTACTGCTGTGTCTGGATGTTCAATCGTCGCATAAATAACATTTAGAACCCTGCGGACACGGTGGCCTGGTGTCCCCTAACAAACCCATTTTGGTCTGGATCAGAAAAAAAAGGCAGCTACCTTTCAAGCCTACGTGCTTATACTTTTGTGATTATTTTAGCATCAGAATTAATTAATGAAATAGGTCAATAGGAATCATACTGTGTTGCTAATTTTCCAGGTTTCATGATCACAATTATAAGGGAGTTGCGCATGGATCGTGGAAGTTCGCTGGAGTTAAAGCTTTCTACAAACATATTTAATAGTGGGGATAGTAACTTATTCTTAAAAGTGTTATAAATGTCCATAGGTAGCCCATCTGGGCCAGGGGCCTTGTCCCCGCTCTTTTTATCAATTACTTCAGAAATTTCAGCTGTTTTGATAGGGGACTCCAAGTCAGCTTTAGCTTCCTCATTGAGTGAAGGGAATTTCACTTGATCAAAAAGTTTGTTAAGAGATTCACTAGTCACTGAATATTCTGATGAGTATAACTGTGCATAATATGATTTAAATAGTGTATTAATTATTTTGGAGTTCAGCAGTCACAATTTCTGTGATTTTTTTTGTTCATTTTGTTGTGTTTTAATGCACCATGTGAGTAGTTTCCCTGCCTTCTCTCCCTGATCGTAGTAAGTTGGCTTCAGTCTGTTTAATCCTGCTAGGGCTTTGTAGGTGGATAACTTGGTGTACTTTGCTTTTAGAATAGCCAGTTTTTGTTGTTTGTCTCTACTATTATCAACCATGATTTCAATTCAAGTTCTTTTATATCCTTTTCCAGGTCCAAAACATCTGTAAATATTGTTTATTTGATTTTTTTCTTGTGTATCCTATCATATGTCCCCTAATTAAGGCTTTGAAAGCCTCCCATCTTAATGTAGCAGATGTTTCCGTTGTGTTCAACTGAAAATAGTAATCAATATTTTTCCCAACGTAATTTAGAAATTTAGAAACCAAGGTGGTTTCAGTCGTTCAGAGTCTTACCTTTAACAGCTGTTGTAGAAAGGCATGTGATGACAAAGAGCAAGTAATCACCTGACCCGGCCATTTTTTCCTTAAACGACCTATTTTGCTTGAAAGCAGGTGTGTTTCTTTTAACAAAACAATTTTTGGATCATATTGCTTCAGTGTATTCATAACTTGTTTAAGTTTAACTAATTTCCTGAGGCCTCTAACATTCCAGGAGACTATCTGATGGTCAAAATTCCTATTCATTTATTAAAATTTGGATTATACTACAGCCCTGTTGATAACATTTGCCTTATCTGTGTAAAATGCTCCTTACAATTCAACAAAGAAACCAAAAAAACACTCATAACAACTTAAACTTCTTATCCCTTCCCACCACCTGTGATCAAGTTACACAGATATCCTGCCCCCACTAATAGTGACTTGGTTAAACTTACTGATCCTTTAAAACGAGCAGGAAAGTAGCGTCCTACTTATATATATATATAGATTAATTGCTCCGACCCTGGTGATAATCAAATACATCACCCATCTCACCATTCTAGTTAAATGTGCAAATAACGAGATCAGATTTACTTATGTTCTGGATAAATTAAGTTTAAACACTATGACATTGTTCTTAATCGTCATTATTAAGGAGTACAGACGTGTTTAACACTGAGACTGACACTTTCTTATGAAGCTGGCCGTTAGTTAGCCGTTTTCAGTTTGTTAACACTTTGAACAAAGCTTCCACTTCCACAGGCGAGTAGAACAAGTGTCTGTTGCCTTTGTGGAAAATCCTCATCTTTGCTTGAAATACAAGTCCATAGTCAATGAGTAAATCCCGGAGTTCCTGCTTCACATCTTTGTACCATTTCCGTTGTTTCTGTACCTCCGCAGACAGGTCCGGAAAAAGTATGACGGTACCTCACTATTCCCTTTTGTCGAGCTGCTCTCATCATTCGAACTTTGTCCTGATAGTTAAGGAACTTCATGATGAGAATTCGAGGGTGTCCATTTGGATTTTGTCGACCAGTCAAACGATGGGCACTCTTGATAATGACAGTGTTAGGAAACGTGTCTGGCCCAAGAGTTTCAGGCAGCCAGGTTTGGAGGAACGCGACTGTGTCTCCATCTTCAACTTTTTTGGGCAAACCAATTGGCCGTAGGTTAGATCTTCAGCGTCTGTTTTCAAGGTCATTAAGCTTTAGTGTGAGCTCTTGAACTTTCTTTTGGAGGGACGTTTCCCTGCTGATTAGCACTGAGATGTCACCTTCGGCTTTGCTAATTCGGGATTCTGATGACTTTAGCCTATCAGAAGAAGCACCAATTGCTTTTTCATGGAGCTGTGTAGAAACGTCTATTCTCAGTGAATGTATGGCAGCTAAGATGTTCGCTCCTTCGGCTTTATGGCCTGCATTAGCCTTCTCCATATCCCCTTCGCCATCCACCAAAGTAGGGTCCATGCTAGCGTCGTCGATTTCCCCACTCGTTGCTGATTAAATCTGGTTGGGTTTTTTCTTGTTTGGCATTTTGTTCACAACATGAACAAAAATTAAATGTAACTCAAAAGTTAGTTGAGGGTCAGTTTGACTAAATGGATTGCAAAATAAAGCACACAGGGTCAGATCTCAAAATTCTGCTCCCGCTCAGGTAGACGCCATAACTGGAAGTCCCGTAAATCCACTCTTCCCATCCCAAAAGTTAGAATGTGAATACTGACCTTTCTTCTCCAGTGGCTGGAGCTGAATCCAAGGTGATTACATCGACACAGCATCCCTTTGATCTGGACAGGTTTGAGAGACTTCTAACCGAGAACCTGACCTTGCTGACCTTCAAAACTGCATTCTGCCAATCTTTACTTTTTAGCCTGTGATTTTTTTTAAAAATCTGAACCTTGGCTGCTTGCTCAACAATCTTCAGTTATCATTAAAAAGTTAGATTTATAATGTACTGATGATTTTCCATTTACGCTGTTCCTCTTGATTTAAAGTATCTAGTTTTTCACCATAGTCGCACACTGTGGGAATACTAAACAACTTTGATCATCAGTAATTGTGCCTGTGTTGGCAGCTAGCAACTAGGGGAATAGATAATTAATTGAGGGGATAGTGTATTCAAAGTGCCTATCAATGGCAGAGTGCTTAAAGAACCCACATAGGCATAGGATTTCCAACCCAAAGTAGGCCATTTGCTTGTGTGTGTGTGTGTTCATGTTGCTGAGGGTGATGTGCTGTCTATCTCAGCACAGAGGCTGTCTGTCTAGTCTCTGCTCTGTGGGTTGATGATAGTGCATGCGTTTAAGACAAAGGGCTATCTTTGTGCAATGCTTGGGCTTCTTTGTGCCTGAATGCTCAGGGACCTTTGCCATCCTCTAAAACAAGCAACCCCCTTGGTTCTGCATCTCTGTTTGCTGTTGATCTGAAAACAAATGTTTTCAGGCTGCACCCAGCTTACCATCTCTCGGCATATGTAAATACCCTTCATGTTTGAGAGAGGGCTGGAAAAGGCTTGCACCAGCAACCCACGCTGATGCCTTTTGAAATGCCACAGTTAATCTCTGCTGCAACAATAAATGACCACAGTGGCAACAGGCAGATCGTGCCAGGCGTATGCTCTGTTGTCCTAACGGAGAACAATATGTGAATAGGGTACATTGACCAGCTTCATGAAACTGCTGAATAATACAAGTATCTGAATGTGACACAGTATCTATGTGATTAGTGTCATTACACCATGCTTACATATTCATAGTCCCAGCATGTCTGTCTGCTGGTTCCATTAATCGTCCCTCCTCTTCCAAGAATTGAGTACAGAATTTTGTGTTCATTTAACGTAATGCTCAGTGGAGAACAAAGGTTATAGTTGTTATTTTTAAGCTTCAAGATTTTAGTTTTCAGGTATGTGTTTGTTTAAGAGCCTTCGTGATTTAGGATTCATTTGTGAGTGCATAAAAAAATTCTGAAAGTCAGCTGCTTTGCAGCTGTATAATAGTAAATGATATTTTGATCACTTTGGAATTTGATGTACTTTTGTTTCAGGCGCACAAGTGGGTAAGAAGTCTGGTATCCCAGCTCCTAGAGAAATCCCCTCTACCATAACTAGAGACCGCACCTCTCTGAGGGACCAGCTGAGGAGCTCTACCACTAAGAGGATGGTTTCTAGTGCCAGCACTTCCAGCCTCTCTACCCTGACAAAGCAGACGCGTGTTTCAACCAAAACCCGGGGAGACGCAGAAGGCCAGGGAAAGGGCATTCTGGAATGCCAGGTGAAAGAGCTGCTGGCCGAGGCCAAAGCTAAAGACTTACAGATTAGCAATCTCAGGATGGAGTTGCAGCGCTGCAAGGGTAAAGCATCCACTGCTTCCATTGCTTCATCTGCATCCTCGCCCAACTCTGTATCACACCAAAAGCCTGCTGCAGAACAAGAGCAGGGACAGGTGGTGGAGGCCTTTGTGCTGGTTGGAGAGCTGAGGGAGAAGAACGGGAAATTTCAGAGAGAGCTTGCAGCACTCAGGGAGGAGAACCAGGTGCTGAAAGAAAAGCTGCTTTCCTTGGAGGCCTCTCCTCTCTCTAGCATGAGCACAAGCAGCCGCTGCAAGGCTTTGGTGAATGGCCTGCCATCCGAATCCAACTCCTCAGCTCAGCAACAAGAAAGTCTTCCTTCTACTGCCAGCCCCACTAAAACCTCTGTCTCCTCCAGCTCTGACATCACTAAGGACTCGCCATCACCTGACTCTTCAGAGTTTGAGAAGATCCCATCATGTTCAGAATCTGTGAGCAGCGGTGTCAGTGGGGAAGCTGGAGCAGTGGGAGCTGCAATGAATGCAATGGGGGAGGATGTGTCAGTGCAGACCCTTACAGAACAGATTCATAAGATGGAGGAGAGCCACCACAGCACAGCCGAGGAACTACAGGCAACTCTGCAGGAGCTGGCTGACCAGCAGCAAATGGTCCAGGAGCTAACGGCTGAGAACGAGCGTCTCGCCGAAGAGAAACGCCTCCTGCAGACCTCACTTCAGCAGCAGCGAGAGCGTCTGGAGGTGCTGGTCCAGAAGAACGAGGCGCTTGTGAGCCGACTTCAGGAGCAGGTGCAAGCTCAAGCCCAGAGGGAGAAGGAGCTGGGTACCCAAGGGCCGCGGCTAGCTGACCTGGAGCACAGATACGCTGAGCTTGTAGAGAGCTCGTGCTTTGAACGGGAGAAGCTGGTGGATATCCAGCAGCAGCTGACAGGCAGCCTGCGGGTTCTTGAGGAAGAGCACCAGGAGGCCCAGGGCCAGGTGTGCTGCCTCAGAGAGGAGAGGAACAGACTGCAGGCCCAGCTGGAAAGGGAGCTAGAAGCTAGAGCTCAGGCAGCACAAGCAGCAGAGGAGCAGCAAGCAACGACAGACAGTCTCAGATTGGAAAACAGTCGACTGAAGGCACAGGTGGAAATTGAAAGACAAAAGGTGGTCGAGCTGAAGGCCATGCTGAGTGCCAGTGACAGCAGTGAGATGCAAAGCTTGCTGAAGACGGCACACGCTGAGAAAGACAGGCTGGAGGTGGAGCTGACAGAGTTGAGGCAGGAGCTGCTACAGGCCCAAGCTGAGACTGAGCATGTGCGGGCTGCAATGTCCAAGGTACGCAGCGTGCAGTCACCTCTCAGTTTCCGAATTTTAATGACTTACTGCACCTTCATTAAATGTATATTAAGCATAATATGTATACACTATAAAGGATGTACTGAAGGTTCGAGATATTTTTCTATTAAAGATGTAATTACACATGGGAATTCAGTCTGAACGTGACCAAATGTGTTTTGTGTTTATAACCGAATTTGACATGTTTTTTTGAAGGCTGATCTTGTCCACAAGGATTCTCACAAATCTATTTAAAATCGAGTTCAAATATTTTACAGTTACTTGCTTCCATTGTGCGAGGTGGTGTTAATGTAAACTAAGAAATGTACTATATGTGACTAATTGCAAGATGCATATTGTTATTCTAGTGAGCTCCTTAATTTTTTAGGGTATGACACAGCCTTCTAGAAATTTTCTACAGACTAATCTCATACAATTCCACATTTACTGTAAACCATCAAAAAGCAAAGTTTTCATTTTTTATTTTTGTTTAGAAACAGTTAATTGATTTTTGTTCATGCTCCATTTGAAGAGGCAGAGTGGGTTGGGGTCATGTTAGTGTTAGAAGTTGTTGACTCCAAAGTGGGGCGTGTCTCCATCTGCTTAGTGATGTCATCATTGTCATCACTGTTGGACTGCTATGCTAACAGCAGGGTGGTCTGCCAGTGTACGACCCTCTGAGTCACACTTCTGTCTTTTGTCACATGGGTGTGAGGGTGGGGCCACTACATAGCTTCACTCACAATCATCTTGATTAATTAGAGCCACATGGTGTGAGTCCTCTATCACTACATCATTTACTTATTTTAGCTCACAGTGATCTGCATTACAGAGTTACTTCACTTGATTACTTGATTACCAAGTATGCTTTGACAAACTTGACTCAAGGGCTTCCATCTAATCAGAACAATGCAATTACTTTCACATGACACATTGCCTCTTTGTTTTAACCCGCTTTTACTCACAAAAATATGAACATGTACACAGGTGGAAACCAAATGCCAGCACATTGAGGAGCAGGCCGAGAGGAGGGAGCAGGAGCTCAACAGCCAGGTGACTTCGCTGGAAGAGGTGGGAATCCAGACCGAGAACCAGGTGAAGGAGCTAAAGGAGACTATCTTCGAGCTGGAAGACCAGGTGGAACAGCAGAGAGCCGTCAACTGCCACACCAACCAAGCTGTCTTGGACCTGGAGAGTATGTTCTTTTCTCTGGTTCTTCAGTTCTCTGTGGCTGTGTGAAAACTTAAGTGTAATCCAGAATTTATTTAAACATTGGGAACAGAGGAACACTTCCTACAATAAAACTGAATATAGTAAAGCTCATGAAGATACTGTAGGAATTCTTGCAAAAAGTTTGCAAGAAAGAGTTAATTAAGTAACCTTATAGACTGTGTATGAAAATCGAATCCAAAGTGGTAACTAAACATAAACACATCTGTCTCAGACTTGCTATTAGCGCAGATGGCAAATATTATCAGCTCGGTGCGTCTTATGTTTACAAGCTGTTGTGAATTACAGAAGATGATATTCATTTGATACTATTACTGCCTTCATGAAAAACACTTTTTGGAAAGATTAAATACTTTCCTCAAGTGTAAGTTATTTGAAGCTATTGGCAGCTGCTTCTTGACTGACAATTGAGCAGTTTAGTTGTGAATGGTATGCATAACTATTACAGTTCATCCATAAGGTGAACTGTTACATTTTAATTAAATTTAGACCTTCACTTCTCAAAAATTTTGACTTCTTCGTTGCAGATCTTGCCAAAAAGCTGGAAGAGCAGAAAGCTGAAGCAGAGCGACAACTGAAAGGATTGAGTAGACAGATGAAGGTAAGAAAGCTTGAGCGTGCACTCTCATAGATATCCTTTATAATATCTCATCTGTAATTAAAGCAATCAGGACATTGCAAGTTGAAGAAAGTAGATGGTTGTAAGATCAAAATAGATCAGGTCATTAAGTAATTTATGCAAACATCACGTAGTGTAACCACTCAATAGTCAGATGTACCTCAGACATTGATAACACCTGCTGTCTCACTCTTTCTTGCTGAAGTTGTGTAATAAAAGCAAAATTAGAAATTAGAAATGCTATCATTAATGAATTCACGTAACTATAGCTGTTTTCCTCTTTCACAACTACTTCACAACCTTAGAGCGATGAATTTTGGGCGGAGCATCACTTCATAATCAGGATGTCGTTCTAGTGCTCATTTTTTCTGTCTGTCTGCCAAAATATTTGGCCTTGTATTTTTCTGTCCACAGAGTATTGCCCCGGAATCATCCCGGTTGGCTGAACAAGCAGTTGTGTTTTTTGACAGCCAACGATTTTCTCCATCATCTGTTTAAAATAGGCTTTATCAAATAACAGTTTCCTGGATTTTAGTGTTATGTCTTTGATAGTTGTTTTGTACAGTGCTTCCTCAATGGACCTCTCATTTATTTTATCTTTCTGCCTGTTGATTGATGGAACACCAAGTGGTACTAGATGCAGGAAAAACAACCATTTGAAAATTTAATATTTTACATAGTAAAAAACAAAATCTACCAAAGTACTGAACTTTGCCTATACAACACTACCATCTTTCAGTTTCTTTTGCCTGATTAAAACCAAACAAAATCTGTTTTTCTTGTTCTGCTTCTGATTTAACAATTCAGATCCAAAAAAGGTGTTTTTTCTTTATGTCCTAATGTGATTTTGAAGTGTTCTTTATAACCTTTAATAAGACATTTGTGTCTTGATCTCTAAAATTTGGTGTGGGAACATTTCTACTTCCAGAGATGTCTCTTAAAAAATAAAATACACGAAGTAAAAATAAAATGTCACTGACACTGTCAGTATCATAGAGCCTCAAATAGTTTCTCCAGCCTTAAACTGTAATTGTTTGCTGGTCTATCAGTAAATACACAACAAGGTACAATTTTGTGTACAGATTTCAGAAATCGGAGCCGACAAACAGAAGCCAGTTCCTCCCCTACATCCGCCCTCCCAGTTGCAAACAGAGCTTGACTGTCCACCTCAAATTAGAAAAAAACGTATTTGAGGTGTCCTTGTACTGAGGTGTCCTACCTGAAATATTAAGGCTGGGGTCTATGACCTATTCAGCAACCCACCTGTAGAGGGTGATCAAGATGCTTTGGCTTCATATTAGGACTGTTTATTGCTAACGTGTCTGTATGTACTGTTACTGTACATTGTATGTCCATGTATTTGTGTCTGTAGGATGAGAAGGAAGAGTGGCGTCGGTTCCAGGCAGACCTCCAAACGGCCGTGGTTGTGGCCAATGACATCAAGGTGGAGGCTCAGCAGGAGCTGCGTGCACTTAGGAGGCAGCTGCAGGAAGAGCAGGATCGTAATGCAAAACTTTCCACAGACCTTGAGGCCCTGCAGGGAGTCAGGTACAATCTCTACCGTACTCCTCTATTTTTTCCAGTTCCTCCAACCAGTCCCTCCGGCTTCCCTCTTTTGGGCTGTGGTTCCCTTTCTTTCTCAACACAATGTGGATATGAGATACCAGCCGGAGTATTGCCATATCCTGTCCAGTGTTTGTGATACATACATAATATATTATTAAGGATCTCTCTAAATTGCCAAATATGTTGTCCAAACAAGATAAAATGTTGACCAGGAAGTATTGACATAATTTAGTTCATATCTTGGTATTTCACAAGATTAAATACATCACCTACTACTAGGCTAATACCAGGCTCCTGGGATTTGGCAGACTCTTGGTAAATTAGCAGTCTTCTGCAGTATTTCCCTCTGTGTACTCCACTCCTTTAAGCTGCTGCCCTTTCCCTGTTCCACACTGACCACTACCCTAAATAACAATCAAATCTTACACTGCACTATAAATGACAGTAATAATATTAGAGGTGATTATTATAATGTGACAAGGCGCATGTGGTGGCAGAGTTGCTCAACACACAGATGCAGTTACAACACTCATAGCCGTCATTATATAGATCTCCATAGATCTAAATTTCATGTAGTGTTTCAATGGAGCCATGCACTATGTGATTGATGTATTCATAGAGTGTGTTGTTTGTATGTGATTTTACACTATATAAGTGTGTTTGAGCATGCAAATGCCATCTTGTTTTAGACGGTGTTGTCCCATTCATCTTTACACAAGATCAGATACTTTCTCCATGGGTTTTTGGTATTTTAGAAATAGCAATATATGATTTTATATTTGGTTTAAAACCAAATATGTCTTGTTAGAATTCCATGCAGTCATTGTGAATTTAGTACATTACATTACTAGTTTTAGACTATGGCTAAAAGAGCAAAGTTTCCCAAGATTAGTTGTTACCCTGCGTCCGCTTCCCACCGCCAGCAGCTCCCTTTGATGGCTCAGTCAAAGATGTCCCTCTGACAAGCCTCCCTGTGTAACATCCAGGTGAGTTCCCTGCCCTGTCAGCCCTCTCTCAGCCAGCCTGCCTGTCCCTGCCCTGTGTGCTGCTGCTGCTGTCCACTAACCTTCCTGTCTGTATTTGATCTCATGTGGCTGCTTCAGCCTGTCTGCCTGTCTGAATTTCTGTATGCTGGCTGACTGCACTTTCAAGACTATCTTGCCTCTTTGTTTCACTGGTTCTTTAAACCTAACATTAAAGCAGATGATTATGGTGCCATCTGCTGTCTCTTTGAATGAATAACTCCCACTTTTTTGGTTGAACTCCAGGATGGTCTGCACGGTATGACTGGATTAAACTCATGCCATGCATCATCTTATTAATCCTCAGAGGTATGCATGGAACAGAGTGTAGAAAGTCCAGAAAAATGCCCAGAGGTTTGCTTTTTATAATGCAAGTGTTAAAAAGAAATGTAGATTTTTTATTTTTTTTTGCTGCAAATATAAATCCTTAAAATACTCTGTTAGACAGTAATTGTTCACTTAATATCTTTTCCTCTTTTTTGTTTTCAGAAGAAGCGCCGGAGCCACTTTTGATACCAAGACAGCAGTTGAAGGACATTAGAGAACCCCCCCCCCCCCCCCCACCACCACAGCACCACGTGAAGACAGTATTATTATTGCACTTACTTTCTTTCTGTGTCATTGAAAAAAAATGTAGTATGTTAAATGAATCTCATTCTAAGCCACAGGGACCAGTGTAGATGCAGTACACGAGTCTCATGACAAAGAGGCTGGCTTCCATTTCTTTACCTGTCTTTTGGAATCTTTTTAGTTCTTTCTTTTATTTCTGAATGAATGCATTTTTTTTTTAAATGTTCTTGACCCCTGTGGAAGAATATTTATGTTGAAAAGACTCTCCTTTTCATAGTGTGTGAAGCTTACTTGTGCCTTTTTGCAGAGGTCATCATGGTAGGGGGTGAGGAACTGTTCAAAAAGCAGGATGGAGTAGGAAGAAGTCTTAGTCATTGACAAATACTAACATTCAACATTCGCCAACATTCTTTAGTACAAATTCAGACTGGTGACATCAAATTCAGACTGGTTACATTTCCAGTTCGAGGCAAGAGCAATGCAGTAGACCTCATTTAAATTATGTGTCATGGTGTTTGTGGTTGACCTCAAATTTGCTTTACTTGATATTCCCATTTCCCTTTCCAACAATTATTTTTACTTTAACATCCTTTTGCTTATTTAAAAAAATGTCCCTGGTCTTTGGAGTAAAACTGAATTTAATGTAATTTATCCATCAGGTGGCACTGTAGAACACACCAAACTCAAGTGACTTTTGATAGACATACTGGTATCATCTGCTCTGTTGCCATTATGTAAAATTACATTTTATATTGTATTTTATGATGTTATATTTGTTGTGAATTTGTATTTGCAAATCTACAAGATGAACTAAACAGGATAAATACTCAGCACTGCCACAAGTTTATACCTCAGAGTTCTCAGCAAACCTCCCCAAAGGGTTGTCAATTTTAACCCAAAGACTCAGAGTACTGTGTGTCAGGTTCTCTTCAAAGCACTACTGTCAGATTTGAACTCTTAACATTTAACTTTTTAGCAACATTATTGACAATATAGAATCAGTTATATCTGAGATTTAGAGGTCTGTCTTGGCAAGACCGCTCTTTTTTGTTGATCAGTCTTCAAATAACTGTTGAATATATTTGGAGATTTATTCAGCCTCTTTACTGTTAACTGTGTCACATCCTCAATTATGTTATGTCACTTATGTTAAATATGTACAGCCTTACACAATATTCTGTTCTGTTGTACTATAATAGCTTATTGCTGGATCTCAGGTTCTATTCAAAAGTCCATTTTTATTTGACATGTTCAATGCGTGCATTTTCATAAAAGCCATATTGCCCTACCAGATGAGGTACTAAAGATGTAAACATGTGTTTATACTCAGAAATACCATCAAGAAACATAAAATGATAACATTGATTTTCTGTTTAGCCCTTTAATGAACAATACAGTGAATGTGCTCTTAATTTATTCTGCAGAGAAAGACTTTAAAGTCTTGCAATTGGTTTTAAGCCTGTGAAAGAATACATAAGTGTATTGTATGTGTGTTTGACTGTTCATTGGGCAGATGAATAAATGAATCTATTCCAGTCCGACTGTGGTTGCATGTTTCTTTTCAGACTCTAAGGAGGTGGGTTGAATGCAATAATGAAGACAGAAATTCCTTACTTGTCTTCCATTCCTCATCCATCATTGATTAAGACAGTGCAAATCCTTCACTCTGTAGCTTTGCGTCCAATGTTCATCAGGGGCAATGAGCAGACAGCAGCCTGTTGACTGGACTTCCTGATATTGTGTTCCAAATTTAGATCTAACTGCTACTGGTCGTCAATTATTGACAGGTTTTTAAATTTGGACTACAATCACATGATTTTGTCAGGTAAACTGGGAAGATCGGTGATAAAGTAAGGAAAATCAACACACTGTCCTCTATCCTTATGTGTACACAGCAACCCTGTCCATTGTGTCTGTCAGGTCCAAAGGTGATGAGGTGAGGGCGTCTGACTCAACTGACAACAGCCGTCATTGGAGCGGAATCTCCATGATCCCGACCTCACCCACAGATGTCAGCCAAGATGCCGAGCCAGAGCCCGGAGCTACTGTCAAATCCCTCGTTAAGTCCTTTGACACTGTGGGACAGAGTGAGCACCTCAACCGCACACAGACTCTCGCACAAACAGTAAAGCCAACACAGCAGAGGACAGCTGGTGAGATCTGTACATGAGACCTGTCTGTTCTCTGCGGTCAGTAGGACATTTTATTGTTTTTAATTACAGCAGACTGGAAATGTCACGTCACGTGTATGTGTGTGCTCAGCATCTTTCGCATTTACTGTATGAGAGGGCATTCTGTTTAATTCACTAGCTCATCAGTAAATGTAACATAGCGAGTATTTACCATAGAGCTGGTTTCAAAACTGGTCTCAGTATTGTACCTCAAGACATTTCAGGGCTTACCTATGTTTGCTCCACATTTTAACACTTTTTTTTACCAAACTTTTACATTGACAAGAGAGTTTCCAATGTTGTGTTAACATGCATGGGATTACCAGAACTTTGAGAAAATTAAATTTAGATTTACTAGTCTGTTGTTTCCAGGTTTAATGTGTAGAATATCCATGTAAAAATGTCTAAAAATGGATTTTGTTGAGATGTGTAATTACATTATCCCAAACGTTTCTGTTTAACTCAGCTAAATCTATAATGTGTAATGTAACAATGGTGGTGATTTAAAAATGAAAACAAGATCCCACACACTATTCAGTGAGAGACCCCCGAACCACATTTTTGGTACAACCATAAAGTCCAATGCAATCCATTACAACAGCTCTGCTGCAACTTCATTTACTGTATGCTTATAATGTTCAGTGTCTGCTGACATTATTTAATTTAATGCTAAACATCAGAAGTATCATAATAATAGACTTTATGGTGTTTGCATTGGACTGTAAAGGTGTACCTCGTACCACTGAGTGTATTCAAAGATAAAAAAAAAACAACTATGTGGACTTGATACTATGAACAGTATTTAATTATTGTCTCAATGTTCATGTTCTGCGGGTTTTTAAAGGATATTTGATGTCTGTTTGGTAGATTACACATTTTCTGTTCTTTCAGATGGACCTGGCCACACAGTTCAAATGCATTCCTCCCCAAGAAGCCCACTGAGTGGGATCCCTGTGCGCTCCGCACCTGCTGCCGCTGTCTCCCCGATCCAGGTATACACCTACAAACTTCCTTTAAAATAAATAAATAAATACTTCCTGTAAGTGAAACAGCTTCAAACTCTGGTATGATGACATCCTTGTCCCGTTTCATGTTCTCTTAGAGACAATCATACGTAAAGCCATTATCAAAGACATTGGAAAAAAGGATCAACCATGGAGAATTGTCTCATCAGTTTGGTATGTATTACAGAGATGTTTTCAGGTGGCATTTACATAGTGGAACACATGATTGGCCTCACACACTGAATTTAACACAACATACAGCCAGACAAAATGTTACTGTGAGTCAATGCATTTAAAAAGGAGTGCTCTGGAAATGTCAAATGTAATTATTCCAGACAGCGGATAAATAATGAACAAATAATTTTAGAATAGATTTTGTTACAAACACCAATATGGTGGCATCTGCATCAAGTAGTCCAGGTCATTCCTTGATGAGTCATTGTCAGTCAATTCAGTCATCGGCTGTGACAACAGCAGATGAAAATTTGCGTCTCTCCACAGATGTTACTAGCTGCTTGTCAAAAGAGCTTCTGTGAGTATTTAATGATCCTGTTTCTGGCTCATTCTTTACATTCTCTTCTGCCTCTCTTTCCTGCATTTTTGACTCCTCTCAGATAAGATGTCAGGCTGCAGGGAAGACCTGAAACCCACCGGCCTCATGAGGAAGAGCCCTTCTCTGGAATCAGTCATCAAAACTCCCACCTCCTTCAGCAGCCACACAGAATCTTTCAACTTCAACCGAGGCAACAGCAAGCTCAGGTTGGCATATCCCAATGAAGGGGAAGACAGATGAAGAGGAAACGGAACTCTCGTTCCCTTGATCAAATGCAACATGATGGAGCGTGGTTGTAGTGCCCAAAGTGTACTTTGTAAATTTGTTTCCACACATAAAGAGACCTGTTTTGAAGAACCCGTCATTGTCACCAAGCCATTTAGCCTCCCGATGAACTTCAAAACTGCCTTGTAAATCATAACAAAAACAATCCTACTATTAGTGAGAAACCCTGGTTTGAGTTGTCTCTGAAATAGGAGTTGGATCACATTCAAAATCGAATAAATTGTTCCTTATTTCCCATCAAAATAAAAGATGTCAAAGAAAGGTCACAGAGATTATACAAAACGTGAACTGAAAATTAAAAAGTAGATCAATATCTAGATCTCAGATGTAGTGGAGCAAAGGTACAAAGTTAAAAAAGCACTAAAATTCTGTTACATTCTTAAGTTTCAGCTGAGAGACAGTGGAGTTGTACAACTTGAATTCCCAGCAGTGTTTTGCAACTCAGACGCCTTTAACACAACAGATTGATTTGTTCCCTTATCAGAAAGGGTCGAGAGTCAGATTGAACAAGCATGCTTTCATCTTCTGACTTCTTGCATTATGTTCCGTTACAGACTGCTCCTCTCTGCGCGCACACTAAAATGACCAACTGTACAACTCCATTTATATGGACCCATACTGATTGTAACTGCAGCAGATTGATTTTGAAGTAGCCGAGTCACTGATTATGAGTTGCCACAGTGAAACAGTAAATTTCATTGAAGCCGTCACATACTTTGACAGCACCTGCAACTTCAAACAACATAGGAAAACATGCAATCTGTCCATCGTCCCTCAGTCTGTATTTACAGTGTTATTGTATCTGTCTAATTGTGCTCACATAATTACATCTGATATAATAGCATGTTGTTGTTTTGCTGACCTCAACTCAAGGCCTTCCCTTTGACACAGCAAATCAGCTGCAGTTCATTACCGTGTTTGGTATGGTTTTAGGATTATGATATAGCTGCTGACTGATCTTGCTGCCTCTGGCCCCTTGTTTCCTCAGACAGAGGAATAATGAATTTAACAGCAGAGCTGTGACGTGTGAAATGTTTACAATGCTCAGAGCAATGACCGTGTCTCGTGGTGTTCCCATGGCCTCAGCTCCAGCACAAACCCCAGGGAGCAAACCTTTTGAATAATACTGCAGAGCACTTTGTAACCAATCTGTCCCCCTTGTAGTTCTTATTTTTTAGTATAGTGCAGTCAGTCAGCGTAGCTTGATTGCACACAGGTATAACAGCACCATAAACAGTGACGCTAAAGTAAAAAGCCAGACTGAGCGCAGAGCTGTATATACGTAGCTGGCTTCGGTCCAAAGTAATCATGAGCTCACTCTAACACAAATATACAACACTAACTGCAAAGTCACCTCCAGCTCGTAATGCTGTAGGACCCACTGTGGTGCTTCACAGAGAAGATCATTTTGCAAACATGTAAACCATGTAGGACAGTAACTTAAAGAAATAATAATAATTAAACAAATGATTTATTTATTTATTTTTTTTTATGCCATCCCTCTCCAACGGATGCTGCTTAAAAGGCAGGCGTTTTGTAGAGCCAATGCTCTGGGCGGATGCAGAAACATGTCTTGCAACATGGCAGAATTCATGAAAGAGGACCTGCTTCCTTAAAAGCTCGACCTAAAATATTGTTTCTGGTTAGTTTCAGGTGATTGTACACTAATGAAAACATAGTTATGGTTATCATATTCAACTTGTGCTAATAGCTCAAGCTCTACCCTACATTCTGTAACTTTAAGCTTTAATATTAATGCTGTAGGTCTAATATTTGAGATTATGTTTGAACTACCTTGAAACTCAGTTAGTTTACTTAACATCTCATTGTGTAATAATTTGATGCACTGTCTTTGATGATGGTGCTTGTCAGTTATTTCCTGTTTGATCTAACAGTATTTAAAAACTCAAAGAACTAAAGTTTTTAGGTCCCTGGTACACATCATGTCCTGTTATCTACAAGTTTCTAATAGTGAAATGATTCCCTGCGGGAAGGGTTTCGAACAGAACACTTAACTGGACACAGACTTGGGAGACAACACAGCATTTGAACTGATAAAGACAATGATCATATAATAGGGTAATGAAACCCTACACCTTCCCAACTCCATATGACAGCCACTGTCCGCCCTCTCTCTCTGTCTCTCTCTGACCGTGGTTTGTGTTCCCCTGGTGGCAGTGTGGAAAGAAAGGACCCCTTGGCTGCACTGGCGCGGGAATACGGAGGATCTAAGAGAAACGCTCTACTGAAGTGGTGCCAGAAGAAAACAGAAGGCTATCCGGTAGGGACCACAGGCCAGAGACCCCTCTTAAACACGAGGGAGGGCTCCATTCACTTTCACACCCTGCCTTCCACTGCAAATTTTAGCCTCACACTCTTTACGTTTTCAATTAAAAGTGAGATGAAAGATCCCGTCCTCTCGTTATCTTGCATGAGTGCAGCGGTCTGGTGGTTATTTCTTTTTTATTCCAGCCGTCAATTAGGTATTAGACTGTTGTGGCTCATTAGTATGTTTGCAGATTTTTATCCAGCCATAATCTCACTGGGGATATGAAGTGACTGTGGCATAGAGGTAATGAAAACAATGAAGCAAAGCCCACAGTGTGACAGGCCCTATAAAGCCCTGTTTGTAATAATGCACGTCCATTTGTTTATGCATTGTTATTACATTACATTGTGTCCTCATCTCTCTTCCCTGTGTCCATGGAGCCAAGTGTTGACAATCACCTGGTTTAGCTGCTCCCCTAATGCCCAGTTTAAGGAGCACTTTAAATCCAGTGGGATTAGAGATTTGCCCATGTAATCATCATGCTTGTGTGCCAGCATGCCAGCTAATGCTCAAACTCTTAGCAGCAGGCAGACTGGTAACAGTTTGCAAACTGTAGTCGAGGAGGAACAGGAGTAATTTGAGCCCTGTTGGGATTTTAACAGAAGATTATGTACGATTCTAAAAATAAATGACTATGTTTAGAGTCATAGCAGGTAACTCTGACTCTGACACGAGAGATGATAACTGCTAACTGTAGACCTGGCCTGCCCACATATAAATGGTCTCAATAATTGGATGAGTTGCCAGATCAATAGTTCCCATTTCTCAGGCACAATATCTTTTAGTCTACTTAGTCACCCTATCTTCATCTGAGGTCGGGTGTTGCATGGTCACATGATGCAAGTTTGTGTGTTGGTTAAACAGAATAAAAAACACAATACACACACTGAGTGATGGAAATGTCTCAGCAGATGAAATATGTTGTGTATGAAAATACAGGCTTGTGATCTGTGAGGTTACAAACAGTCTTGTGGATTCAGATGTGCCTAAAAACGCTGCCTTTTAATGGAAAGTCAAAGGTTCCACACATATATCTATCTAGTGAAGAGCTTCTCAATTCAAAGGGCCTCTAAATTTGCAAAGGAGACAGATGCTAAGGAGAAACTATTTTTGAATTAATTATATTATTAATATTTTGTAGCAATTTTATTTAGCAATCATTAGTTTCAATTAATAAGAAAGTAATCATTAGTAACTTTCTAACAATTAGTGTGTATGTAAAACCATAAGCATGTGTCCAAAATATCAACTAGCATGCATTAGGGCCATTGGTAACCACGTTACATCCCTGTACATCCCTAAAACTAACAAATATTTCCATTATCAATAATTCTGTACATTTCTGTAACAATAAATCTTTTTAGGCTATTTTCCGGTACACCAGACAGTTAAAGTGGTTAATGGACTCAATCTGAAGATGACTCCCACCAGCTTCACACTGAATCTCAGCTCCTTCCTTCTGGACAAAAGTTTATAGTCCCAAAGTGCAGAACAAAGCGGTAAAATAGCTTTGTTTCAGCAGGCAGTACTCAAACACACCATAAAAAAAATTACACAGATGATATAGTAGCAAATTGTATGCATTTCAGTTAATTTAGCATTATGTTGAAGCAATGAGTAGGACTGGAGCCTGCAAACTTTTATCAAGAATTATATATTCTTGGTTGTTTGTAAAGTCTGTCAATGAAACTTAATACATCTATTATAATAACATAAAATTAGAAATCCTCTCATTGTAGTCAAATTATAGATGCTTAGGCTTTTCACTTACTAAAAAAGTTAAATAATCACCGGATTTGGATTTTACTGCAAAGCTACTGGTTCCTGAAGTTGTTAAATAAATGTAGTGGTGTCAAAGTAGTATGTTTTGCTCTGAAATGTAGTGGATATAAAGTTTTATTATTAAAATATAAATATTGAACTACAAATATAATCTACTCAATGTACAAATATCATAATTTAAGTATATGAATTTAGAAAATGTTAATAGTTACTTTGCACCAATCGCAAATGCTAGTTAACTTCGGGACAGCAACCTTTAGTAGAGCCTCCTTTCCATTTAACTGTAACCTATGATCCCCATTCATGAAGAGCTTAGCAGCACAGTGTGATTATTTACAAGTAACAGGAATGCAAGTAAGAAGATTTGGCTGCTCGGTGTGTTTCAGTCTGTGCCATAATAAGTCCTCTCCTGGAGTCACTGTTCCTCTTTCGAGCTTTCGAGTTCCTTTGTGTTGTTTGTGTTTTCTCCATGTGCCTGAGCTGTTATTGGATTAATTGACAGACTATTAAGCAGCTAACCTGAAACATGTCCATTTTTAGAGCACCTGCCTTATGCTTTATTTCCTTCCGGGGGTTTGATTATCCATTTGCTTGTCTGTTGAATGTCTTTTACATGAAATGTTTAGTTTAACGTCCATTGTAAAAAGGAAGATATTATTTAAAAACATTTCTGAGAACTGCATTTATCTGCCTACTTAGCTTTTTCCATTTTCCGGTGGATTCCACTACTTTCCACACATGTTTCCTGGATATGTACCACATACTTGTGTCTGTGGAACATACTGTATTCCATCTGTGCCTCAGTTACAGTAAATGCAGCCCAGTTGAGTGCTTTGCAGCAGACCATTTGTGACCACAGGGCCTCATTTGAATGTCATGGCGAGCTGAGGGAAAAGGTCACTGTCAGAGGACATGTTGAACTTTATGTATCAGGTGAAAGGTCAAGCTGTTCCATTCTTACAAAGCCTCCATCCACACAAAAGATAAGCCTAATGTCCAGAGAGACTGACAGAGGTGTCCCACCTTTTGAAAAGTTCAGGACAGCAAAGGCACGGCGACTCCGATGAGCTCCCATGATAGAACCTTATCAGAGGATCTCCCTCTGTGTCATGCTGCTGTTCTGCTCTGTCAAAGATCACTTAGGTTTGGTTTTATCAGTCCATCCTCATACACTTTGTGGTCCCTCTCTTCCCTTCTCTGGACAAAGACACAATAATTCAACACTAACCGGCCATTTAGTACAGAGTCAAACCACTTGTAATTTATGCTTGGCCCCTTCAGCCTACATAATTAATGGTAAGCACTGGAGAGGCAGCTTTGACCAACGCCTTTTACTTTTCCTTCTCTCTTTGTTTCCAAGCAGTGGAGTCAGGAAACAAGCTGTTATATTATGCCCGTCTGCCAGTACCGAGCCAGAAAAGCTGCCATGTGAGACGAGAACAAAGCCGACGGGAGGGTCAGCCCCGTGCCAGTTTTTATTACAGTCCTATTGTTGCCGGACCCTTTTATCAAGTAGCAATGCAATTAAAGTGACACAGAAAACAGGAGTTAATGTAAACTCGCCGGGTGATTATTTGATGCTTCGGAGCAAACAGCTGGACACAAAATTGAATATCTCACTTTCCCCCTTGTCCTTGACAAGATGTTATCAGATTTAGCTTCTGTAAGATTTTACGTTACCCTCTCTCTCAGCGATTTTCTTTTTGCATGATTCTCAATCAAATTTCCACAGAAAAAAAATAGATAAAAAGTGAAAATACAAACATACTTGATCCTGAGAGGATTTAGTCTTGATTTCTCTAAAGGCAGAGAAATCTCTAAAGTGCCTTAACTGCTTTCCAGAAAAAAAACAAACTCTGGGATCTGGGAGGCTCTTGCTAACATGGGTAGATGCTAGATATTGTTTATTTCAACTTTTTCAGAGTCTGTTAATCAAACTGTTCGAATGATGATTCAAATTTGAAAGGATAATACCAACACTTTGGGGGTTTTATAATGCTTTATCATTAAATCTGGAACTGTTATCAGTATCAGATCATACTTAGTTATTTTTCTTAATTCTTTTGTGCTCTTTAAATGCTTTGTTTCCAAACCTTGTGTCTGGGCCCCCCATAGGGAGGACACCAAATTCACAGGAGGCCTGCCAGGTTTTGTCCAATTTTAGGTTGTCCAATTTGCACATGTTAATAAGATTATAATAACACATTTTATGGATAATTTATACAAAAGTTTAATATCGAAATATTTACAAACATATATATTTTTTGGCCTTTGCAGTAGATGCGGGGACTCTAACAAAAAAAGGTTTGAAACCACTATTGTAATGCATGCAAGTAATAAGCGGAAACTGTGATGGAAGCAGTAACCATGGTCTACGTGCCCTAAATCATGCAGCCAGTAGAGCCGCAGGTGTGTCTGATTGTGGACGTGCTGGGGTGAACGCGTGCCCACCATATGGATGTAGTCTCTAGACAGACTTTCACAGTTGACGCAGCTAGAAGAGGAAAAGGGAAGACATGGCAAATGACGTACATATAAGCACACATTAGCGGGATGACCCCTCAGGGAGAATGTGTTTTCATCCTGCCTCCATACCTGAGTAATGTAGAGATCTTGGGAGCAGTTGAGGCCCCTACCTATGTTAATCTTGTGGTGGTGGATGAGGAGGATGAGACGTGAGCCCAGATAGGCGTGCTAACACCGCAAATGTCACATTCTGGGAATTAAAGATCGATCAGTGAGGACCTTAAGCCGACTCTAATTGACTATGCCCCTTGGGAGACACTGAAGGGGAAATTGGTATTCACAAGGGATCCTGTGCTCGTCAGCGCTGGAATGGACACAGTTTTGATACTCAGAACTTCTTTCATACATTGTCTGTCCCACTGGCTTTTTACACATTTACTGACATGTTGTACAGCTTCACAGCTGTACCATTTGTGTTGCTTTTCATTTTTTTCCTGCTCTTTATTTCCAAGTCTTCACATTTTTTAAATGGACGTTATGGTTGGGCGGCTTTTTCATAAATAATTTTGAAGTGTTCAATAGCAAAATGCTATAATTTTGTTTACAAACCCACACTGTCATCTTATATTCACTTGTGTAATGAAGTTGTGGTCGTAGTCTTACAAAAACAGCCTCTTTTTGGCTTTCATGAATGTCTGGCCTCTTACTGTGTATTTATCAAGCACTTAGATGTCTTAATTTAGGACAGCTCCGGACACTTTTTAAAGACTTTCTTTTTTTTTTTTTTTTTTTCAATTAATCACAGATGCCGATCAAAATGAATTGTTTGTTCAAGGCGGGAACAATGAGCAAAGGCTCTGAACATAAGGTTCAGCTCATCCGGCCTAGTCTGGGAAACACTCCCTCACACACACACACACTCACTTGTTAAAGAGACAGGAGTGGGACCCCATGCGAGTATGGAATGGAGGTCAGACATCGAGGAGGGGAAGAGGGTAGGAGTTCAAAGAGTAAGGAGTTCATTACTGTAACTTCTGATAATTAGGGACTGACTGTAAGGGCACTGTATGAGATCATCAGTTTACAGTAACAATCATCGAAGGATTATGAGCACTAACTCTACTACAGTCTTCCTCAAATCCTCAATAACTCCTAAACAATATCTGGATAAAATACAAAATGGTGACGTAACCTTAGTTGCGTCATTTTCCGGTCACTGGTGGTGCTGTGTGTTACCTCGTGTTGCTAGTCTCTGTGGTTTATCTCTGCTATTCACCTTGATTAATAGACAGTAAACTGTTATCAAACTCATACTCAGCTAAGAACTCAACTTCTCGTCCTTCTTTCTAAACTATTCAGACGATTCTAATTTTCTTAGAGTTAATTCTAATTTAGTTTAAGCAATTAGCAGTGGCCTGTCGCCCTCCTCTCTGTCTTTCTCCAACTCTCCCTCTCTCCTGTCCTGTGTGCTCCATGTTTAGTTACGATTCTGCCTCCTTTTATGATAGTAGTTCATGTCATAGATGCAGGATGTTGATAGAAATGGAGGCGAGACTTAATGAGTTAGAGTCGCGGCCCCGCATCTTAGCTAGCCCAGTTTATGCTAGTGTAGCTAGCTGCTCGCCTGTAGTTGGTGCAGGCCAACCTAGAGCAGCTCCCAGAGCAGCTGAGAGAGTCCCCCCCCCCCCCCCCAGCAGCTCCCGAGCAGCCGGGATCTAGTCAGGGCGCGGCAGGGTAACTGTCCGAGACAAGAGGCATAGCCATAGACAGCAGCCCCCAGTTCACCGCCAACCAGTTCACGTTTCTAATAGGTTCTCCCCACTCAGTACCACACCCACTGACAAAACAGACTCTATTTATTGGTGACTCCATTTTGAGGAACGTGAAATTAGCGACACCAGCAGCAATAGTGAAGTGCATCCTGGGGGCCAGATCGGGCGACATCCAGTGTTTTCTGAAACTACTGGCTAAGGATAATCGTAAATTTGGTAAAATTGTTATTCAATGGTTATTTTCTCTGGCCCCCTCCCCAATCTGACCAGTGATGACATGTATAGCCACATGTCATCATTCAACCGCTGGTTGTCGAGGTGGTGTCCCGAAAACAATGTGGGCTACATAGATAACTGGAAGACTTTCTGGGGGAGACCTGGTCTGATTAGGAGAGATGGCGTTCATGCCACCGTGGATGGTGCCACTCTCATATCTAAAAAATCCGACAGAATTTACTAGAGGTCTATAGGTCTTTTGAAAGCCTCACTCTCAGTCTTTCTCACTCAAACTGGAAAGTTGAAAAAAACAGTTCTGCTAGTTACAGTATATCATCCACCTGGTCTGTACTCAGAGTTTCTATCAGAGTTTTCTGAGTTTCTATGAGAGTTAGTACTCAGTACAGATAAAATCATTATAATGGGTGATTTCAATATTCATGTAAATGTAGAAAGTGACAGCCTTAGTTCTGCATTTCCTTCATTATTAGACTCAATTGGCTTTTCCCAGCATGTGAATGAACCCACTCACTGCTTCAATCATATCCTTGATCTTGTTTTAACATATGACATTGACATTGACATTGACAAGTTAACAATTTTTCTGACCATTACCTCATTACATTTGAGTTTACATTAATTGACTCCACAGCATTTAGGAATAAATTCGGCTATAGAAGATGATTATCTGAAAATGCTCTGGGCAAAATTTAAAGAGAATATTCTGTCATCATTTGCAACAATGTCATGTCTAAATTCAATTGAAGACTTCTCCCATGCACATGTTGATGACCTTGTGATTAGCACTATGGCCTCACTGTGTTCAAATCTTGATACTGTTGCCCCTCGGAAAAAGAAAGTAATAAAACAGAGGAGGCTGGCTCCGTGGTATAATTCTCAAATTCGTGCCTTAAAGCAGAAGTCACGGAAATTGGAAAGAACTCAAGAAACCTAATCTTGATCCAGATGTTTTGGCTAATTATAGACCCATATCAAACCTCCCGTTCATTTCTAAAATCATCGAAAAAGCAGTTGCAAACCAATTATGTGTGCATCTGCATAGGAATGGCTTGTTTGAAGAGTTTCAGTCAGGAGTTCATCACAGCACAGAAACAGCACTGGTTAAAGTTACCAATGATATTCTAATGGCTTCAGACAATGGATCAGCCTCCATACTTGTCCTGTTAGATCCTAGTGCTGCATTTGACACCATTGACCATAATATTTTATTACAGAGACTGGAACATGAAATTGGGATTAAAGGAACTGCATTAAGATGGTTCAGATCATATTTATCAGATAGATATCAGTTTGTCCATGTTAACAATAGCACCTCCTCACGCGCTATAGCTAATCATGGAGTTCCACTAATCATGGAGTACCGAACATGGAGTTCGGTACTTGGACCAATCCTTTTCACCCTATATCTGCTTCCTTTAGGCAACATTATCAGGAAGCACAGCATCAATTTTCACTGTTATGCAGATGATACTCAGCTGCACTTATCAATGAAGCCAAATAAAGCTAGTCAGCTAGTCAGACTACTGGCATGTCTTGAAGATATAAAAGTCTGGATGACCTGTAACTTTTTACTTTTAAATGCAGACAAAACTGAAGTTATTGTACTTGGTCCTAAGCACCTCAGAGAAACTTTATCTGATCATCTAATCAGTCTGGATGGCATTACTTTGGCCTCCTGTTCCACTGTTAAGAATCTTGGAGTAATTTTTGACCAGGACATGTCCCTTTTTTTTGTTCCTTACATAAAACAAGTCTGTAGGGCAGCTTTCTTTCACCTGTGCAACTTTATGAAAATCAGAAACATCCTGTCTCAAAAGGATGCAGAAAAACTAGTCCATGCATTTGTTACTTCCAGACTGGACTACTGTAACTCATTACTATCTGGATGTCCCAACTAATCTCTCTGAAAGGCCTTCAGTTGATTCAGAATGCTGCTCCACGAGTATTAACAGGAACTAGAAAAAAGGATCACATTTCTCCTGTGTTAGCTTCTCTTCATTGGTTCCTGGTAAAATTCAGAATAGAATTTAAAATCCTTCTGTTGACATACAAAGCACTTAATGACCAAGGTCCATCATATCTGAGAGAGCTCATAGTTCCTTAATGTCCTAGTAGGTCACTTCGCTCTCTAGATGGAGGTCTACTTGTGGTTCCTAGAGTCTCCAAGAGTAAATCGGGAGGCAGATCTTTCAGTTATCAGGCTCCTCTTTTATGGAAACGACTCCCAGTAACGGTCCGGGGGGCGGACTCTCTAGCAATTTTCAAGACCAGACTTAAAACTTTTCTATATGACAGATCCTATAGTTAAAAGGTTAAAGTTTAATTACTCTTTAGTTATGCTGCTATAGACCTAGACTGCAGGGGGAAGCACTGAGCACCTCTCTCTCTCTCTCTCTCTCTCTCTCTCTCTCTCTCTCCCTCCCCCCCCCTTCTCTCTCTCTCTCTCCCACCTCTCTCTCTCTATCTCTCTCTCTCTCTCTGTGAATAAAAATGTTAGAGAGATGGATGTTTTTTAAAAGAATGGTCAGATAAAGATATTTTAATAGTTATGTCCCATAACACAACTCAGTTTTTGTATTTCAGTACACATGTTCAAGTGCATGGAGAGGCTGAGTTATGTTTTTTGTTTGTCTACACACAGGCAGACTGGTGGAATAACAATTTATTCAAGTGCTATACTTGAGTACAATTTTAGGTAATTGTACTTTACTATAGTATTTCCATGTTGTGCTAACTTTAAATTTCCTCTTCCCTACATTTTGGAGGCAAATATTTTTACTTCAAACTTTATTAAAAATGTACGTTGAGTTTTACATTTGCATCAGTGCCAAAATCGCACATTTTTAAATACATTTATTTTACTGGCTGTCAGATTAAAACAACAAAAAAACACTGGAGGTAGTTTTAAGTTGGGGATGCTGTGATAAGAGGAATGGGCCCAGTATACACAGGTAACAAGGAAATACAAATACTAAGACGAGGCATAGTTGAATAGGTTCATGAACACATCATACAGAGCACACAAGAATATATCCAAAACACACAATATTTTATTATTACAAATACAATCTTTCAATTTCTGGCTCATTGATAGGGTGCACATCCTAACATCATCATCATCAACATACTTATTGTAGTATTTATAGTGCAATATATACTGTATGTATTTTATGTACTAATTGTACTTACTAATAAATATAATATTTTAAAACTGTATACCATTAATACATAACAAAAAATATCTATTACATGTAAAGCAAAACTTTTCAAGCCTGTTTTAATTTTTATGATAATGACTTATGCAGTTACAGTTAAATATTGTGTTATTTTGAGATGTTTTTTTTATTATTCTTGGCGTTAATAGGCCAAACTGTCAAGATTAAAAGAGTAAAATACTTGAAACTGTTTAGTTTGCATGTAATGAGTCAAGAATATATTAAATGTTCACTTTATTAAATAACACTGATAAATCATGATATTCAAAATTTTTTCAAAGAATATGTCATAAAATGAGTTTTGTTAAGAATTGCCGTTAAAGTTAAATTGACTTGAAAACAAACATCTAGCAATCTAATAGCGCACAAATGTTTACTTGGCAAACTATGAAAACAATTGGATCTGATAACTAGAATTACAGCTGAAACATGGAACATAAGAGTCAAAAATATAAACTGGAAAAAAAAACCAGAGCCTGAACAGGTTTGCATTTGACTCAAGGTTCATACATGGTATCAATTGTAAAGGATTTAAGGAATGGGTGAATAATATGTATGTACAATGGTCGAAAAGGGGAAGATGCAGAGCTTTGAAAAGTTACGGGATAAATTTGGATTGGAAGAACACAAACAGTATCGGTATCTATAAATAAGGGATTATTCACGAGAAGGAGATAAAAACTGACGCAACTAGCAAAGTTATTGAGCTATTTAAGACTTCCTATGGGGGGCGGATAAAAGGAGAGTAATCTCAGTCCTATATAAAGGTTTGACGTCATGTAGAAAAACTTCCTTTGTATATCAAAGACAAATGGGGAAAGAGCTGAAGAAACAAATAACTGAGGAGAAATGATACAATATCTGTAAAACGCCGAGCACCGCTACTAGCTCCAGTATCTGGAGAGGATTCTGTTAGAAGAATATGGTCAGATTTTTTTAATTACAAAGATTAGGGGGAAATTGGTAGCTAACCAGCAACTGTGCTGGAGATTATGTGGACATATGGATGCGGACCATACACATATATTTTGGACTTGCCAAAAGATTAAACGATATTGGGCCAAAAAAATGGTTGAATCTGAAAAAAAAAAAGGGATACAAGATACCCAAACTATGCAAGATACTTTACTTAGGAAATCTGACACAAGACACTATACAAAAAGAAGATGAGTATCTTGTTAAAATATTGATATCGGCAAATAAAAAAGCAATAACAAAATGATGGTATAAGGCAGAGCCTCCGACTGAGGAGCAGTGGCTGTGCACTGTGGACGAGACATATGTAACGGAAAAGCTCACATATGAATTGATGTTACAACAGACACATCCATCCATCCATCCATCCATTTTCTACCGCTTATCCTGTTAGGGGTTGCGGGGGGGCTGGAGCCTATCTCAGCATCTTCAGGCGAAGGCGGGGGTCACCCTGGACAAGTCGCCAGTTCATTGCAGGGCTGACATGTAGAGACAAACAACCATCCACACTCACATTCACACCTACGGGCAATTTAGAGTGACCAATTAACGTCCACAGCACTGTTTACCGTTTAGTTGTGGGAGGAAGCTGGAGTACCCGGAGAGAACCCACACAGTCACAGGGAGAACATGCAAACTCCGCACAGAAAATCCCTGACCCGGGAATCGAACCCAGGACCTTCTTGCTGTGAAGCGACTGCGCTAACCACTACAGTTTAACGAAAAATGGGAAAAATGGACCGACTACAGATCGCAGAAAAAAGATGCCAGCAACAACACTGGACAATAAGGTCATTGAGATAATGATAATTGTTAGACTAATTATATCCTAATGTTGTACCCCGACACTGCAATTGTTAATAAAAAAAAAAGTATCAGTAAGAAATAACTTTAAAAACAGAAGAAGAAAAGAACATCTAAGAGATGTAGCACAAGACCAACAGCTAATACAGCATTGCACAGGTCACTCTGATTACTCCAATGAGGCCACTGATATAGGAAAACAGACACAATTTGTGGACCTTCAATAGACATTAAGCCACATTTTTCGCTGTGCAGCAGGTTCACTTCCCAAAGTATTATATTTTTGTATTGAATCTATGCACAGCTTTAATCTTTCATGTTCCCTGATTTTTTAGTGGCTTCGCGCCAGTTTTCAAAACCATTTTTCACAAATATGTTGTCTGCTCCACTGATATTTTGGGGTTTTTTTTCCCACTGTTTCTACACGGGCAAAGCACAAAACTTTCAGCAACGTAGTGTTACACCTACTACACACTTGTTACACCTAGCTGGTATGAATGCAAACCTGAAGGTTTATGTTCTAAAATATCTAACAGGAAAACAAAGTTATATTGCTGAATACTTTTCTAGATGTAGTCCTCCTCAGTGGTGTCCTTTTTAGAATGAATGAATGAATTTTTTTATTATTGTGTCATGCATACATTAGTACTCCCAGCCCGCATGGGCTCACAAGAAACCATCAGCTCATACATGCAGGGTCAAAGTGCAGCTAGTCCAACATTAACTCTTTAGAACTTCTAAACTCACTGTATACTGAAGTATATGAGTATAAGTAAATATTAATTATATAAACTTATAAAGCTTCTCTTCTTTTCCAGGTTTCTGAGACAAAATTGGCGAGCTTAAACACAGCAAAATTAAACAACCTTTCCAGTTTTTGTTCATCTGAACACCACAATATGTCAGAGTAATGTTGAGCAATTTTATAGAACAATATCTCTGAAAGTAATCATATTTAGCACAATACAAAGGGAAATGTTCGGGAAGGAAATTACATTTTACACTTTGTCCAAATCACAATGTTCACAAAGTCTGTTTTCCTCAGAAATATTTGTGAATCGACTGACCTCAATAGCCAGAGCAAAAATACCAGATCTCAAGGGTGCAACCAAAGATCTTTGAATTCTAGATAAGTGAGATGTAACAGATAATTCAGCACCAAAATCCTTTTTAGTTTGCAAGTATGTCATTGATTTTGGTTTTGGTAGAACATTAAGAAACACTTTTTCTTCAAATTTCAGCAAAACTTAACATTACATAACATAGTAATACAACAAAGATTATTCCTATGTATAAACCACCCCCAAAAAAATAAATTGATGGTTTAGCAAAGAAATTTGAAATTTGTTTGTGATTGCTTGTGTTAGCTCGCAACCCTGAATGATACAGTTAGCTACATACAGTATATGTCTGTTGAACATAATGCTTAGTCTTCATTAAACAACTAGTTATTGTTCAGTACTACTAAGTATTTTTCAAAACTTCTCAAGCCCCAATTTTATATAAATAACAACAAGAACATTTTTAAAAAGTTCAGTACATTTATTTTTTGCATTTGGCAGAGAGTACACGCTGATGTCCCACGACCATGGCGATCAAAGATACAAACATCAAAGTAGAGACCAACAGTGATGAGTGAAATCAGGGCTACAGCCATGGTTGTGTTTGGATCTGGGTTGTGCTGTTTTAAATTAAAAGAATGATTCAAATGGTGAGGAACAACATTATTTTGCCACAATTCCACAAGTCACAATCTCTGTATAGAAATCGAAATCTCTTAAATAATAGCAATATTATTACGGGTTTGGGTAGATGAACACAGTCATAAGTCAGAGAGTTGACCTGTTGTTGCCTCTTTGCTCCGTTTCCTGGCCTGTCATCGCTCCTCATCCTGTCTCTTGTGCAGATTAGGTTCATTAAATGGTATGTAGAAGCTGAATCAGAGAAAAGAGGCTCTATGACCTCTCCTTGCTGACCTCTCTTTATCTCCACCGTCCCACATGCCTGAGCTTTCAGCATGTCAATGCCCAGGACCATAATTCATTGCATGGTACATTAGGACATTGTTCCCCTCTCTCTCTATTTAGCCCTCTGCTTGCAACTTTCTTCTCTCACCTTTGTTGTCCTCCTCCTTGTCCTCATATGGTTCTGTTCACTCTCTTTCATTTTGGCTTCTTTCACTCTTGTCATTGTCGGCAGTTTGTGTTCCTGTCACACTTTCATTTGCTCGAGAATGGGTAGACAGAGTCTGCCGCAGGAAATATACTGAGACGAGTGAATCAGTCTGACGACTCTCTCAGGCTTGATGTCTCCTGCTTTCCCCCTTCAGATTGATGTCTTTTTAACAAACTTTGTGTGTGTGTGTCACGGCTATTCTCCACACCTCCTCTCACTCCCTGCATGTTGCGCTGTGCTTTGGTGCTTTTGCATTCCTCATGCATGAGTGAGAGCTCATTGTTGCAGTAATGTCACGTTGACATCTGTGTGTCAAGTGTCAACAAGGCATGACAGCAGAGGATGTTTATTCCATGTTCTGTGACCCCGGCCAAGCAGCATTTACATGTGGCAGCAGAGAGCTTATTTTTGCATTGCTGTGCTGTTAGACTGATGTCTGCATAACGTTCAGTTGCTGGCTCGTGTCCAGCTCGTCTGTGCATTCAGTCCCTGCATGGTTCACCGCAGAGAGTGTGTGTGGTCCAGGCTGGATGACCTCTGCATTGAATGGGCTGCTATTTAATAGGCTGAGCAAGGGCTGATTCTTCATTCTCTGTTAGCTTACCTTTAATCATCCATTAATATCACCAGAGGTCTTGTCATAGATCTTATCTTTCTCCACTTGGAGACAGACCTCAGCACAGGTCAACCAGTCGTCTGTTCAGTGCTCTCTCTCTGTCTCTGCGCTGGCTACTCTCTCACGCTGTCTTTCTCCACGTGCTCAAAATCTCTGCCTTTTGTGGTGGACGAGGCGCTTCCTGTCGCTTGATGCTGTGTTTGCTTTTCTGAGCCAGCTCCCAGAGAGCTGTTGTTGTCTGCTGCTGTTTTAGCATTCATGCCTCTGCCTCTCTGCCTCTCTGTCCCTCCCCACCCTGAACTAAAACACACCTACTTGCCCTGGATGTAGACATCTGTCCTACTCACAACACCCAGAGACACACACTCTCAAACCCATATACAATCTGCCCCTTGCAACCCCACTTATCTGCTTAATTATTGTATGCCTGATTAAAACACTATCACTCCCTTTGTTTGTGTGTTTGAGTCCAAACATGCATCACACGGTGCAAATAGTGCTGCCGCTGAGCCAGCTGATAGAGAGACGGGGGGAGCTATGAGAGGAATGTGAGCTGACATGACTGCACAGGTCTGCCTCCCAGATATAACAGAAGGGCAGTGCATTCAAAGAACCACTTTCTTTAAATTGTACAATGACAGGGGTTGTTTTATTGGATTGTCCGTGTGATGCTTTCCCTCATGATGATCATAAGGGAACGTGAGCGATAGCAGATTCTTGAACACACACAGCTTCCTGTTTAGTTTCATACGGATGAAACAGCTGCTACTTTAGACGGGCCCACGTGCTTGAGTTTCCCCCATGATCAGAATCAGAATCAGAATCCTTTTTATTGTCATTGTACAAGTGTACAACGAAATTATAGACTTTTATGACCCAAATCGGCTAGTTGTTGACAACACAATTTTAATTCATGTTTTATTTATTATATTGCTGCCTTTTCAGATTCTCAGTTGTGTGAAAATACTTTACTTAAAATAAGGGTGGAGGAGGGACTTATTAACTATATTTGAGCCGGCCACAAGAAGGCAATTGAGATGCTTTGGTTTCACTTTTGGGGAGTTCTCATGTTGTCCATTTTTATATGGGTGCAATGATACAGTTACAAGGATTAACATTAACATCACATTCACATTAACAAAGCCTAAGTACTAGTGTGCATGAAGGGTCAGGAGGTTGTCACGGTCATTACAGTTCATGCTGTGGAAAACTTGGAAAACCCCCAAAAAACAAACCCATCCAACACGCTAGTAGGAATGTAATTAAAAACAATTTCAGTTGTTGATCCTGGTGAAGAGAAAGTCACGCGGGTCAACAAAAGTCAGGAGCATGCATCCTATGAAGATAAGAAATGTCCGTACAGAATTTAATATTTGAAATATTAAGAGTCTGGACCAAGTGATGGACTGACTTCCATAAAGCCACAATGTAGATTGAAAAATAAAGGAGCACATAGTCACACCAGTCCCCGCAGCAACTGCCAGCCCATGACAATGTTAGAACACTGTGCCTGTTTTTAAGACGAGGTAATCCAAAACACATCCGTCACCATGAGCTCACAGATTATTCATTGCTGCGGCGACTTGGAGGTGTGATTTTTAATTCCTGTCCTCGGGACCCCGAGCTCTGCTGTTTCTCCATCCGTCACGCACTAAATTACATTCACCTGGCATCACATGTGTGGATCAGTCATTGGTTAAAATGAAAATCGGCCGAGCTCTGGCTCTCAGGGCCCTTCATTAAAGTCCACTGGCTTAGTGCAAGAGTGAATGCCACATGACTGCATGGCCAATCTTTAGTGTCTCAATCAAGTTAGTGCTGTGTATTTTAATGCACTGCTTTATCACAAAAAATTAACAAAAACATTAGCGCAGTTTTTAACAGCTGCATATTTAACTATACCCGCTGCAAAAAGAACTGCCCAGAATTAAGCCTCTGGTAAAGGCGATGGTAGAGGCCTGATCGTGCTGGATATGTGGTAGTTTGCTGCATAAATTTAAACAGGCATGAGTTACAGCATTTAGTCTGCGGTCCAGTATGCTGACACTTCACTGACCAGTACCAAGTCGTCACCCAATCACTGACCATCACTGATCCCAAAACACACACCAAAATAACAAGAGCACTCATAGAGCCCATATGTCCACAAAGAACCAAATTTATGCAAAGTCGCTCAAGATTATATTTGTTAAGCAGGAAGAGGGCGTCTAAAGACGCCTCAGTTGAAATGTGGAAGAATTCTTCTAAGGGAATCTTGAGACATAACATTCTTACTAAATTAACTGTTTTGACTAAATTGATGGAGTTTGGGCTGAGATTGAACTGTTTGAAGTTTCAACAATTTTTGTGAATTTCTCCTGAGCTTTGACCTATAAATCATGAGGTATAATCATTGAAGCCAATAAACTAACAGAAAAAGTATCAGGACGTTTTATTCCGAAATTGTGGATGCTAGGCTGCTAACAGACAAACAGACAAATGGAACAAAAGATATTACCTCCTGGAGGCCTGTAGTCTTATAAATCTAAATTGCCCACTATTTGTCTTCGGTCCACGTTAAATGATTGCTTCCTAGGATTCAAGGTCTCTTTGGCAAATGATGGACTTTTTTCTTGTTTTGACTCTTTACCCCTTCATATAACATTCTAACTTCTCAGTAACTTTCTCAGGTTGAGGTATGAATGGTAATGCGCTGCAGTGATATTAAGGAAGGCTCACAGCCATGGTTCAGGAGAGTCTCCCTGTCTGTGAGCCTCATACCCAAAGCTAAGCAAGGCCATAAAAGAGGAAGACACTGAAAATAACTTATCATTTCAATGGGGAGCCAGTGACACCAAACAATGGGCAGGAGGAAGTCTTTCCTCCAAACACTGTAATTTTATCAGACCCAGAAGACGATATATAGGCTTCATGAGATGACAATACTGTGTGAATCGTACACACACACACACACACACACACACACGCACACACACAAGCACCAGAGGCTGGACGTGCCGCTATGCACGTTCTTCACCCAGAGGACCTATCAGAGAGAGCTTCACAGGCTCAAATGGGTTCTTAGAAGAACCTCCAAAGGAAACACGACCAGGCAATAATGGACGCTGATAGAGCAACAACAACACATATGGCATTACATTTTAATTTTCATGTTATTTCCTGTCTTAATGGCTTTTTTTCATGTGCTTGTCCATGTAGTCATTAGGCCATTCCTCCCACCCAGATTATGAGCACTTTCAGCTCATTATCTTTGTGTGATATTACCGTCGACTGGTTCGTGACGTGTATGTCTTATGGTTCTCTTCTCAGAATATTGATGTGACCAACTTCAGCAGCAGCTGGAGTGATGGCCTGGCTTTCTGTGCCCTCTTGCACACATATTTACCTGCCCACATCCCATACCAGGAACTCATCAGTCAGAATAAGGTAGAGCACTACAGGAAGACCAAACACACACACACACACACACACACACACACACACACAAATTCATATGGAGTAATCAAGCACTTCACATCAGAGTCTTAGCGGGCTTTTTTTTTAGGCCATATCACAATACAGAGTATGTATCACAATATTTTATCACTATATAAAAGCTAGGAACGAGTAACAAAATCAATTATCACAATATTTTTGACTTTGATGTTGATACTGCAGTATTGAACAATAGGAGGGGTGACTATTGGTACTTTGACAAAATATAAATGCATTGAGATTTTTGATAAATAATCATCAGTAGCTTGGATTCAGTGACTGACGTGGGTGAAGCCAAATATAAGAACAATTAGAACACTCTGATAAGTTTGGAAAATTGTATAATTTTAGTGTAATGCAGCCTTTAAATCAGGAGTAGATAGCGATATAAAGCATATATATTCCCCAGCTCTAATGTGAACCAGTAAGCTGTGAAAAGGATTCTGTGTCTGTGGTATGGGGCAGAAAGATACCATGTTTGCCAAGAGGAAACTTAAATCTCTATGATACTTTGAAGCCATTTTCCCAGCAGTCATTTTTTCCACCATTAAGCTGCACATGCTAGACCTTTCGTTATGAAATGTACATTTTATAGGTCTGCCACGGTGTCCATGCAGCCCGAAGATGAATTATGAATGCAGTGGTTGTGCGGGCGTACTGTAAGTGATCCTGAGCACGGGGCAGCCACAGTTGTATAGCCTTTACATTAGCTCTAGAGAACAACATGGCCTCTCTGGAGACTGGTACAACATTAAAACAACAGACCACTTGGACCTAGTCTGAAACATCCTATGTGACAATTTAGTCGTGGAGGTGTGTGTGTGTGTGTGTAAGATTTTGCTGATGACAGAGACAATTCGCAGAACACCCCTCTGAATAATTCAATAGACACATGTTGGCTTTAATAACTCTTGCTGAGTGACTGTCCCTGAGGCCTAAACACTCTCAGTGTGATCTGTCCTGCCAATAATCCCATTACTGCCCTCTTTTGCTAGGTGTTTTATAAGGAAAAAAAAGTTAATGGTGGAACGATAATTTAGGTTTAAAAGGGCAAAAACTATTCTACGTAGCAGTTTACAGCTGCAGAACTAATTATTTAGGGAAAGCCAAAATTGGAATTCAGTCATCACTGCAGCATTTTGCTGAATAATTAAAGAAGTTGGAGCCTTTTTAAAACATGTAATATGGCTCCCATTTAATTCCAAAATCCCAAATTGTAAAACATTTAATTTCACTCAGGCTGTCTTTGAATGTAACATTGGTTGAGATTCAATTATAAAGCTGTTTTTGGTTTAGCTCTATCCTGTTTCTGTACATAACTCCAAAGATGTAATGTTGTTCAATTGTCTGTTCCTCCTGTCTGCTGAATTGACCTTTGAATCCATTTATCAATGCTATTTTTTAAATTGTTAACTGTATTTATGATTTTGCACTTTATGCGAGCCATGTTGGATATTTCAGTCGTTGTTTTGTTTCTTCCTTAATTGTTTGTAAATTTTTCCTGATATTGCATGTTTATTATGTATGGCGTGTCCTGCTGCCCTCTTGGCCAGGTCGCCCTTGTGAAAGAGATCTTGGATCTCAGTGGGTTAATGGCTAGGGTAAATAAAGGTCTAATAAAGCTTTTGAAGCTTGACTGTTTGTGTGCACTAACACTTTAACCTTCCTGGCTAAAGTGAAGATTAGAAAGTTAAGGAAGTTAAACCAACTTTCCATTAGCATTGGTGGTGAGAAGATAATGACTAAATTTTCAGTTCTGCATGAACTGTTCCTTTAAAGACATGTTCACTCAGTCCAGGAGGCAGGAAAAAAAGCTCATGTGTATGGTATTATGGTTCACAGACACGTATGCTTTTCAAGGGATTTAGTCCCGTCCAGATTTCCACTTCTCAAACAACCATAAGACACAACACAATCCACTGAAATGCTCACACAAACAAGCTGGGGCTTTTGCAGTATACAGCTGTGTCTGTGCTGTTTTGACGGGTTTATAAATGTATTTATGTGCTTTTTGTTTCTATTGAATCTGTGCGTGTGTGGTGTTGCAGGATGACATGGGGTGCAGGGAGTTTCGCAGTCCCTCAACGCCCAATGCTTTGTTTTTCTTCAGGTCCGGAATCTGACCCTGGCTTTCCAGGCCGCTGAGAGCATTGGCATCAAACCCTCTCTGGTGAGTTGATCTGCCCGAGGCGCCGTTTGACCAGACAGTTTAGAAATGTTTCATCCTGATTTTAGAACATTTCAGGATGTGAAGCTTCAGAACAAATACAACCC
>KV751332.1:68438-95214 GCA_001698575.1 Mola mola | reverse complement strand
CCGATTATTTTGTCCGTCCATCTTGTCGAGCTTTCAAATAACCTTTAGCACAACTCAAAAGTTTGTCTCCATCCACACCGCCGACAGCAGCGCCCCGCCGCATGTCGTCTGCTGCTGATTGAACACAACAGCTCATCACTCTAATGGACAGTTCAAAAGGCCTCTTGTCTGTTTCAGCACATGTAAGGGGAGTGGTGGGTGAGGTGTCACCCGCTCTATAAACATTACAAGACAAGAGGGAGTGTTGGAGTGGGAAAGGTGCTGCTGATGGTGGGGATGAAAGATCCACTTAAACCATTGAAAATGACAAGAGCACGAAATCCTGCTTAAAAAGTGCTCCAAGGTGCAGACAGACAGGGACGGGCATATCTGTCCAATGACCCAAGATCAGCTGCGGAGACAAGAGAACAATAACGGCGGTTTGAGTCTGATTGATTGATGTCGGTAAGAAATGGAATAGAGTTAAGCTTTAGGACATCACTGTGCCTGGTGTATGTTGTTGAGGCTACATTTTTGTCTCTCAGTAACTGTCAGTGACAGTGCAAATTTGCAGTTTTTGGCTTGTGTGCAGATTAAGGAGTGTTAGGTACCCTTTGAGGTACTGGACCTGGCCCTGGAAAAGCTGTTCCCCCCCTGCCTCCAGTCTTTATGCTATGCTAAGCTAATGGACTCCTGGCTCCCATGCCACACTGTGCTGACAGAGACAATGTGCTTGGATGGAGGTTCAGGGTAAAACAGATAGAAGGGAAGCGTCACAGTAGTGGGGAACGGTGTGGAGGCTGACAGCTAATTGGGACTGTGGGAAAGGGAGTCCATCTTCCTTTTTATAATAAACAGAGATTATATCCACGTTTACTTTTCCTGCGCCTGTCAAAACAATACATTCATGATCACAAAGGGACAGTCCACCCAAAAATGGAGAGTTTACTGTTGCCGACAAAAAATTCCTAGACCTTCACAACAAAACTGCACTGTGCCATTCTCTGAAACGACCAAAGTCTCCTGAAACCCTGTGATCGGAACGTGTTCCGAAAATGGTGATCTTGTTCATGTAGACAGTTTTAAGCTTGAACAAATTTTGGCCAAATAAAGTGTGTTATTAATGCCAAATCAATTTGGGATCTCGGGGCTTCAAGAAACTTGGACAATACCAGATGAGCTTCAAGTCTACATCTTCCTCAGTTGCTTGGAAGGAGGCTCATTGCTGTTTTTCCTGTGAAGATCTATGAATAGGTTGTGGAATTTTAAAAAAAAAAAAAAAAAAAAAAAATCATTCACATGACTTTCCATCAGCAGAAATAAAATGTCTTTTCTGGTGAACTGTTCCTCTACAAATCCACCAGCTGTGTGAAGTGTAACGCCCCCACCATGTTGTCAGTGTAAATGGCCACCTGTTAGATTGTGTTTGGAGCTGACACAGGCGGACATTGGCGAGGACACTGTGATTGTGTGTGTGCAGGCGTGTGTGGCCTGGCTGAGGTTTGTGTCCCTGCGCAGGAAGCACAGCAACAGACACAAGAGAAGTGATGTATGTAAAATGTAGCAGGGGAAGAAAGAAAAACAAAGATAGATGCCAGCGTGCTGTCGTCATGC
This sequence comes from Mola mola, assembly GCA_001698575.1. NCBI lineage: Eukaryota > Metazoa > Chordata > Actinopteri > Tetraodontiformes > Molidae > Mola > Mola mola. The sequence continues at coordinate 93,621 of KV751332.1, read as the reverse complement.
CAGAACTAATCCATTCAGCCGCTCGCCTGCTCCGTGCCTCCGAGCAGAGAGAGGGTGGAAGGCAGGAGATGGACCCTCTGGGAAATGGCCCCTGTGCAGCCTGATGGACTTATGACAGAGATGAAGGGGGGGCGCAGACTGCTGTATTATTCAGGGACCTCGAGGTGACCTGCTCAACCCCCTGCAGGGGTTTGCAGGACAGGAGCAGAGCTCGACCACCACCAATGAATAAACAACTGATGGGATTATACAAATTTTTTCTAACATTTTCTGTCGCTCACTGTGAGGTGAATCGGGCTAAAGATTAAGAAGCTGTATCTCCACTAACACGGCTTTCATTTTACTAACAAATCCTCAGCCTGTTCTATGGCTTCTGCCGCCAGTTTCAGCCCACTTCCTCACAGCCTGACATTCATACATGTTTACAAATGTCCTACTAAAGATTCTAAAGTAGTAAACTTACTGGCTGAGTATATCACATTTAAATAACACTGATAATGTCGTTTTGCATAATGAGCAGAATGTCTCCTCTGAAAGTAATGCACCAGACCTCAGATGACTCACTTTCAGGAAACAGAGAGAGGAGTGGAGAACAACAAAGGTCACAGCAATCTACTTGTAATACTAACGTCTGATGGTCTGCCCACAGACTTCTTCTGAGAGCTCAACCAATGTGTCGGGGCCCTCTGGATGACCTCCGAGCATCATCTAGTGGGTGGTGGAGGATAGTGTGTTTGCCCTTGCTTGTCTGGGTTTGTGTGAACAAAATAACTCAAAAACTTCTACACAGCTCATCGGTAGCGCAAAACTATTTTTATAAATGAAGAAGGGAAGTAGGAAACAACCCTGTGCCATTCAAAGCCCCAGCACGTGGTGAATATCACTCTGAATATTGATTCATAATGGCATGCAGTGACACAATTTATCCATGATGGTTTTTATTATTTTTTTGGCAGTAGGGGCTTTTTGAGGGAAAGCAGCCCTCAGAAATCAAATTTGGGCTTTACGATACAAAATACTGAGAATCGTTTTAATGATGTGGGAGTCTGTGGTTCTATTATAATTTATTATTATATTGCCGATGAGGTAAAATGAAACAGCACTCAGACGAGGTGATGCAGGGTAAAGGTTAGGGAGTCGTGGTAAATGTGTTCAGGAGGCACAAGATAAAACAGAAAGGAGCTCTGAAGTACTTTTCATGCTTTGACTATGTTCATCCCAATTTGAAGGTATGTGATTGTGTATTACTATATCTCAAAAAAGTTACACTTTCGTGTAATCTGCATTCATTAACATTAAATGAAATATTTCTAATCATTTTTCCTGTCCACAGACTGAAGCAGTTCCTAACAAACGTTACTGTAGTGTAAAACACACTGCTGAAGCTTCGTAATAGCTTCCACTGAACTAATAGACTTTTAAACAGAACAAAGGCTGTGCATTGAGTTTCCTATGACTCCTTTTAAAATTGAATTTTGAAGGCACTGTATAATTACAGCAATAATACTCTGTGCATATGATTTAAACAAATAATGTTAATACATCATATAACTCAATTTTTCAAATGATTTAATATGGTATTAATATGGTGGTATTAATCATCACTAATAATGAATCCATCATGAGCTAATGGTTTAATGATTATTATCATTGTGATTGTGTCCTGTGAAGCTGTATGGACTATTTGCACGTGTGTGTTTGAGTCATTACCATGCGGCCGCTTGCCTGGATCGGTTTGCAGAAAACAAGTCATTTTGGTACATGTGCCACTCCCATAATGGGGACAGAGACAACAACTCTGGTGTGAGTAAGGCCGGCATCTCCCCACAGCATAGTGCACATATATTTCACAATTTCAGAATTTAGTGAAAAAATCTTAGATTTCAGCAAGAGTTTAAGAGCAAACTATGAAACAGCAGAGAGGCGAGACGGATGAAGAAGTGAGTATATAAAAAAAAAAAAAAAAGTCTCTTAGTGCTGCTTTACTGGCTTCTTTCTACTGTCTCATATCAAGCCTTCACGCCCGATCTGCTTAGAAACTGAACGTGTGAACCTCAAAGTCGTTGTTATTTTAGCTATATGTTATATGAATTTTAGCAGAGTAGGACATGAGATACAGCGACAGCAGCAGACTATGCAGCTGATTATATACTCAGCGGTAACATTAACATAAGCTTATTTGTTCGTTTGTCTCTTATTTGCATGCAACATGAGATTACCTGGAAAACAGTATATAATGTATGATTTTTACATAAATTTTTTTTTTCAGATATTGTTCAGTGTAATTAGCAAATACTGGGATGCCCATACACTAAACTATGATGAACTATGTGATGATGGTAAACATACTTTTTAAACATATATGGTGACCTTGTTAGCATGCTGACCTTTGCATTTAGCTCAAAGCTTTACTATGGTCAGTAAAGGCCACTGTGTTGCCACACTGACTCATTCAAATAAATGAGAGGGCTGCAGGTTATCATACCGGGCCAAAGTCTGACTGAACACAGTTTGTCGTTTTGGTATGGCTGTGGGATTGGCTATTCTGTTCTCCATTGTTTGTAGAATAAATCTCCAAGGATGATGTTTCCTCAAATAATTTAATGCGCCTAATCACAGCAATTCACAATCATTCTCAATCATTCTTCAATCTTTTCCTGGCTTCGGCAGGCAGCTGCTGCAGTCATGTAATTTCCATTGTGTAAATCTTTTAATAATTCTTCCATGGATGGGTAGGACAAATCACTACATATGCTCTGGTTGGTAAAAGTAGCCGTCATATAGTTTTACTTATGTTGGTACTACTGTATGTTGGTAACGCTCTTGAACCAGTTTTTCTGTCAGTTCTTCGGCTGTTTAAATGTAAAGAGCTGGTTCCAGAAAAGACACAGACTCGTTATGAGCAATGAAGCCAGCTTCATGCAAAAAGCCTAGCAGAAATCAACCTAAGAATGATATGTCAAACAACATCAGTTCAGTTTCTTAGAGCAAAACAAAAGCATGTTTTCAATAAAAATGTATAAAATCTGGTTCAAAATCTTTCAGGGCTGCGAAATAGCATCTTAATGAGTAACACGGAGCTTTAGAAAGTCTTTTGGGGGTTTGTGACCCCATGGGATGTGATTGGGCAAATATTTAAATTACGCAGTCATTAAGTTTCATTCATGTTAGCACTGTTCAATCTCTAGTGTGACACTGTGGAGAACAGACAGTAACCTCTGTTGTGTTTGTCCAGGTACAAAGAGTTAATGACAGGAAAGAGAGCCAGAGAGATCATTGCAATTTTATGGATCCTCTCCTTCATCATCGGCCTCATCCCTTTCTTTGGCTGGAACTTGAAGTACCTGAGGTGCGGCAACAACAGTACTGGTGGGGACAACACTACAAACGCTAGCCTCATGGAGGGCCTGAGGGGCGGAGGAGATCTGATACAGAGCTGCAAGCTCCTGTGCTTCTTTGAGAGCGTGGTGGACATGCAGTACATGGTCTACTTTAACTTCTTTTTCTGTGTGCTGCCGCCGCTGCTCATCATGCTCGGTATCTACCTGAAGATCTTCACCGTGGCCAGGAACCAACTGATACAGATCGAGCTCAAGAGTGTTGGCAACGGGGACAGCCAACACCACAGCCTGCTGCAGAAGGAGATCCGTGTCGCCAAATCCCTCTCCATCATCGTGGGACTGTTTGCTGTTTGCTGGCTGCCCGTCCACATCCTCAACTGCCTCACACTGTTTTATAAGGAGCTGAAGAAGCCGGATTTTGTCATGTACGTCGCCATCATCCTGTCTCACGCCAACTCTGCGGTCAACCCCATCATCTATGCTTACCGCATTCAGGACTTCAGGAATACCTTCCGCAAGATCTTGGCCCAAAACTTCCTGTGCCACAAAGAGGAGCTGTACCGCAGCTCCAACGGCAGCAGACACAACAAAGACAAAATCCACATGACTATTGACCCCCTGCTATAGAGGACTGAAGGGGGTTATCTGTGTCGGCTATTGAATTTTATTTTCATAATGTTTACAGAACAAGGGTGTGATACGTAAGAATGGACAGATGTTATTTATGAATTTGAGCGATGAAATGTCAAATGGTGAACCTTAGCGATTTTTTTTGTATTGTGAAGGATTTTTTTTCATTTAAAAACATGTTGAAGCTAACTGGATTTGTAGGGCTGATGATGGGATCCAAACCTGGCCTCATTCAAAAACTGCTATTTATCACTCGATGATCACTCGAATCTACCCCAACACCCGAAAACAATCCTTTTAAAGCCCAGCTATTTTATATTGTTGACATTTAGGTCTAGCATTTATTAATTTATTTATTAACAGACCCTATCCTTGAGAATGTAAAGATAAAAACTGTATGTTGTTAGATCTGTGCTTGTGGACCTAGAATGGTACAACAGTTTTTGGCTCATGACCCTTTAAAACTAATTCATCCTCACGAACACGCACAAGAAGTACAGCTTTTTGTTTTTTATCAACAGCCTAACAAATGTTGAGCTCCTACTTCATCCAAGTGCTGGTGTTCACATGGTTTCCTTTCACTGAACTGGTAAATCCTCCACAGGAAATGAGCACTAACCAGCGGGATGCATCAGTTTAAAAGGTTCCCATATATTTGAGAAATCTAAATCAGAACACAAGATGGGCAATGTCCACATAAACAAGAAATTATAAATGTGTTCCTATCCCATGAATCATCTTGTGACCCTGGTGCCTGAGAGCCAGAGGAAGGGTTTATACAAATAGTACTGATGTGATTCACTCTCCCAGAACCAGACATAAGTAGTTTAGCAAAACACACCTGTAGTGGAGCTCCATATTATTTCCATGTAAAATAGTTAAAAGCTCAGGAAGTAGGAAACTGATTGTGCCCTTTGTAGAAATCTGCACACCTGCTTTGTTTTTTAACTGAGTGGTAACATACAATGTCAAATCCAATACTTCAAAATTGACGAAGTTTACAATATCCCTCATCATCCTGTGGTCCACATGCATTTCCTTAAATCTTACAAAGCCCTGTTGCTTTGATTCAGTGGAGTGTATTTGAATGTCATTGGCCTTTGAAGTGCAGCTGACAACCTATCTCCCCTCAGACAGTCTCAGCCGAGGTCCCGAGGCTCTCATCTGACCCGACAGTTGGCCGCAAGCTGCTCGAGTCTCATTTAAGATTATTTTATGGCTAAATACTAAAATATTTTGAGCATGAAAACTTTTATTACCATGAAACTCTAATGAAATGTTCTAAGAAGCAAAATCCCTGCAGTGCTCACATCGTAGTCTGAGGCAACGCAGCTGCAGCGCTGCCCTCCACTGTCCAACCTGCAGGGTTTGGGTGGTTAGCACTGTTGTGCCTGCCACTGTTCAGCTAATAAAACTGACAAAGTCATAATGATGGTCTTGGTGAAGTCAACGAGCAAAGCAGTGTTTTGCAAGCCATCGCTACACAAATGAAAACACACATTGCACTGACATTTTACATTATTTCCCTTTTGGTGTGTGTCACTGAACCATGTGTTGCTGGTGTTTTACACAAGTGTTCTTAAGTTTCCTCCACTGCTCATTTGCTGTTCCAGTCCAGTATTTCACCTCTGACAAACTAAAAGGGCTAAAATACAGGCTTGTGCCAAAGATTCAGTTCATTCCAATGGAGACAGCTAAACTGTGTCTGCACTGTATAATGTTGTACCTTTGTCTTAGTTGACTACTGTGTTAAAACAAGTACTGTAAGTGTCTGGCTTTCTACAAGGTATTGATTGATGTCAAAGTTGCCTTTTTTGTGAATTTAAAGGTGAGACTGATGGTGAAAAGTTGGTGTAGTTAAACATTCCTGCCTTTTGTTCGGTCAGTGTGCTGTACTGTTGTAACTAATCAGGAAAAACATTCACTGTGGTCAAGCTGATGTTCAACTTTCCCAGAGACCGTTCTTTCTTTCCTTCTACAGAACTACGACTGCGATACTATTAAACATGATGCAGTCAATACGTACAGTGAATTATTTTGTTAATAAAGGCAATGTTTATATTGGTACACATTTGTCTTTATTACACCTAAATATTTACATGTACATTATACTGGGGGAACAACTTTCAGACACTTCTCCAACTGATGCAGCATCAGACATAAAGCAGCTAAAAATAAAAATCATGCTCCATGAGATGTTTCCCTGGAAACAAACCTGGAGCTCTCCCAAAGAAAACAAACAAAAGTGACGTCTGGTGTCTTTCACAGGCATGATCCCGTGCTCCGGTCCTCTCCTCAGCGACCCAAAGAGTACATTTCCCCCCCCCCAAAAAAAAAAAAAATCTGCCGTCATCCAAATGTGTGCTGGTCCCCGTTGTATTTGATGTACCTGGGTGTCACAGGGCTGTGGTCCCATTGAGCAGCCTGGACATCTGCTGATCAGACACACTCTCCTGCTGAGTCACACCCATGGCCTGACATAGGTAAATGGCAAGGATGTGTTTGCACTGAAAGAAAAGAATGAAGACAGCAATGTGATTCTACCTATTGACAGCTGAGTCTGTATTTTCTGCTGAAAGTAGCATGGGATGATGTTCTTTTCATCCAAAGGGACTTAGGCAGATATTTCCAAGGACAAGCTGCCGTTTTGGGAATTTTTTTTCATGTTATGTTGAATTATTTTTACCCAGTTGCTCTCTCTCTGAATCTTTGGTGGATATTAGCAGCAGACAACCAAGTGAAACAAGTTTGAGGTTTCCTTTGTGGGTGCAACATGGCTGGAACATTTGGGATGATGCAAGTCCACAAGTCCACAAAATACACATTATAGTTATTTTTGACACTTTAATGCAAAAATATTATATATTCTATATTTACATGCAAACATCTCACATTATGCCAAATTAGAAAGAAGCTACTCAGATTTTACAGATGGGAATTTTCCACTGACTATTCTTAAACCAAACACAAATTTAACAAACCAAATGCCAAAACAACTTCCGATAGTTCTATAAATATTTCTAAATAAGTCGTATCTAGTAACTAAACATGTGGGTTGAATGAAAAGCTTTCTGCATCTGTGAGCATAATTTCCTCTTTATTATCAACATTAACATGTTAATCAATGACTTATTTTCACCCTCAACCTACTCCATGCATTACAAATGAAATTTCCTCCACAGAAGCGAGCCTCCATAGGTGTGCTTTACAAAAACGATGAGACAAATTCAAAGCATTGTGGAGAGGACAAAAGCACAGAAGTCTACCAGCCGAGCTGCTGACTCTGTTCTCTAGCATATGTCGTTTTGCTGCTGCTGGGAGAGCTTCTTTATTTGTCCTCTGACCTGCATTGGACCTGCTCTGGCCTTAACCAGTCATGCTGGACTCTCTGGAGCAGTTCTATTGGGGCAGAAATGCAAACTGTTTCTTTAGTGTCATATTTTGACTTTATTGTAGAGTTATTTTAACACCACCATGAGCCTCACCTTCTTCCATCTATTACCTTCCACACATGTAATGACACAAAATTTAACGCAACTTTATCAATCTATACATGAGGTAGCGAATGGTTGTATTTTTTCTGTGTTTTCATTGGGACTGATATGTGTTGCTGAAGCATTCATGAGGAGTCTCCACAGTTTGTTTTTCTCAGTTTCTCACACTGACTTTTAGCAGTTTCCTCCTGGGAAAACGAGTCTTCCTGACGCTCGCAGCATGTTTTTCTTGCAAATATTTCAAGCACAAACAGAGTCAGATGTCCCCAGACAAGACCTGACCACGGTACATTGGTTACACATTACGACCTCACTTTTTACTGGATGCCAGACTTCTTCAGGACATATGGCTGATAGCTGAGACAAGGTTGTAAAAAAGTTATCATTAATCTGCGTGGAAAATATGCTACTGTATGTGCAGCATTTATAACAAGCTTGTGATTTGAAATGGGAATATGATAGGGTATGATTTCCCTAGCACAAACACATATTTTTACAGTTTTGGTTATTTACTCCCTGAAATTTCTCATGTTTTCTTACTATTCAGTTTTCCAACTCCACATGAGAAAACAGAGGAAGACTTAAAAATGTTGCTATCATGTGCACATAATAGCTCTACCATCTAAATGTTAAGATCAAAGCAAAGCTGCTACTTGTTTTTCAGTGGAAACCAACACAATTGTCTATTTTGTGTTTTAAATGCTACAATGAACATTAGTCTGGCATTAAATATTTCATTATTTTCATCATCATCATGAAGCATCAACAAAAGTATGACACAATATGATTAAAATACGATTTTGAGCATAAGTACTGCATTAAAAATGAAGCAATCACACAGAATTTTTATTTTTTCAAAGAAAAACAAAAACTGATAATAGCGCCGACACATTTTGTGTCCTTTTCAGTGCAGAAACTAAACGTACATGTGAAAGTGCAAATATTATTTCAAGATACTTTTTACAATACCCGACTTATAAGAACTTTTTTTTCCATTTAACGTTGCAACCTTAAAAGTGGCAAAATGATAAAAAAAAATTGAAAATTATAAATCTGACTCAGCATTCAGTGCTAACCTGACAGTGCAGGTACTATAGTTTTTTGCTGGTGTCCAAACCAAGTGTCACTGCTTTGTGAGACTCACCAGCAGACCCTCGTTCCTGCGGAGCACAGTGTAGGCAAAGGCTGGGCATGGGCAGTAGTGACAGGACACAAAGCAAGTGTACAAACGCCCTGAGCCCCCGACTACCTGCAACAGAATCAGGATAAGTATGTTTAAATATGCAGCATGGAGCCCACTGCAAATCTTAACAGCTGTGTGTGTGAGAGACGACGTCTTTCCACCAGCCGAGGAAAGATGTGCACCTATCAACAGTGATCAGTGCATGTTTGTACTAGCTCCCACAGTTGAGACATTGACGGCAGGGACGGTTGCCAGAGCAGACTGAACAGTTTTCAGCACAATTACAACTTAAAATCTGACAATTCAGTAAAGCAGCCCAAACAGGTGAGAAAGGACTTGGTAGAGTATATATCTAGGCCACCCGCCTCAAATTGCCATAGAAAACAAAAACACTAAAATACCACTGCTACTGTAAGGGTCTGAGTAATTCAAGGATTTTGGAGATTTACCTGGACATAGATACCTACATAGATGACTATATATATATATACATAAACATACACATACATATACAGTATATATACTGTATATATGTGAGAGAGAGAGAGAGAGATGTGTATGTGTATTTCCGAGCTTCTGCTTGTACAACCACGTATAAGTTCACCTCAAAAAAGTGGAAAATTGTGGAAGTTTTTTTTTTTTACATAAAGTAAATCAACAAGTTAAACTGTCGTATATTTTATATTGACTATGCAATATTTTTAAGGATATATTATGGTATACAGTATATCACAATATTTCTCCTCCAAAGCTCCTCATAAATGCAAGTACTCTGCAACAAAATCAAGTATTAGAATATTTTTTGTGTATACAGCTTGATATTGTTACTGCAACATCATTATAGAAATAACAATTATAATAATGAACTCCAAAATCTCTAAAAGTAAAGGCTATCTCCCTGACAACAGGTGAACATCAACATAAAAGTCCTGTTAATTATACCCTCAGTTTCAGCTCTACAGATAAAATAATACAAACATATTTTCACATAATACACAAAAGTTTAAGTTAACAATTTAGTGGCTAAAACATGGAAATATTTAATAACAATGTGAGTTAACGCTCTTGTGGAAAAACAATGTCAAAAAGGGCTAGGTAAACGCATAAGACAAAATTTAAGGGGAGAAACAGAAAAGTTAATGTTCCACATCACTTGAAAGCCTGACATGCCAGGTTATGATACGGACTTTGTGTAATTATAATACATGTAACACCACACATAATGAACAAGAATGTAACTTCTGTTATGTATAAGAGGCCCAGTCCCAGCAGAAAGGGAGCAACACTGAAAGAAAGCATGACAGACACTGAATCTCAGTACAAAGATACTGTTAACAGATAGTGCTGAAAAGAAATCTCTTTTGATTTTTTTTTCTTTTTATATAATATCTACTTAATGACCTTAACCTTCACAACAAGGAAACTTTTGATGATGTCCTGCAGATATACAGCCTGCAGCTGCTCCATGTGTGAAATCAAACTTCTTACACATTATTACAGCAGTCATATTTCACTGTGCTATACAGCATCAAATAAACCGATTAAGGTTGAATATCTCTAAACTCAGAGTTCACTGCTGTTTGAATATCCTTCTCCCAGCTAAAATCACCAGAAAAAAATCCAGATTTCAAATCTGCATGCTCGGCTTTTCTTACAGATAGCAAAAGCACTGAAATATCACAAGTTGAATTCTGTCCGTGAAGGTTCTCAGTCATCCAGGTCATCTTAGTCTTGGAATGTTTAGTAAGAAGCAACTGGACTTCTTATCTTGTTTGAAGCTTCTCGTATTCCCGCACCAATAGAAGTGCGTTCCTCCCAAAGTGTAGGGCAATATGTCCGTGAAGGTTCTCAGTCAACCAGGTCATCTTAATCTCGGAGTGTTTAGTAGGAAGCAACTCGACTTATCTTGTTTGAAATTCAAACAAGATAAGAAGTCTAGTTGCTTCCTACTAAACACTCCAAGAAGTTGAATTCTGTTTTTGGGTGGGCTTTCTCTCTCTCTCATTTAAATGTTTCAAAGAAGTGGCAGAAGCTTCACTGACCTCATTGTTTCACTTCAGTTATTAGAGGACGATGCATTTTTTTTAACAAAAGTTATGTGGTGACTGATGACCTCTGCTGACAACCTCCTGTCTATGAAGCTGATGCTCTCTCCAAGCTGAAGACAGTGATTTAATTCTTGTCTTCATGAACATGACACATGGGGACATTAAGATGTTGGATTAGCTTGACTCTTCACAATAACAAATGCCTCCCAAGAGGCCAGAACAGGCTCCATTTTTCTTCACAGATCTGAAAAATCACCTCTCCCTGTGACCTACAAAACTTTAAAAAAAAGTGACAATTCATTATAAATAACGAACAAAAGAGACAAATACATGGACTTCATACACCTCAGTAAAGATAAATAAAACACCACATACAGCGGGATAAGGAAATAATCAACACAAGTGAGGAGACTGAGCAAAGGACCACTCGAGCTTTTAAAGAGCCTCGCTGATTGAAAACCAGCTCACATTTAGGCCCTTTTCTGTTGTTTGCTGTCATGTGGATCCACTGCAACTCGTGCTGTGAAGTTGCCAGCTAATGTCTTCAGCAGACACCGCGGGCTGATGGTTACCACTGCCTGGCGGGGAGCCTGGTTTGCTCTTAAATGACACTACACATCAAGACAGACTTGCTGCAGATGGAATGGTGAGTGTTAAAGCCCCAGCATGGCTCAGGCTCCACCTCTGCCTGAAATGTTGGCTCTCACAGGACTATTTTTCTGACAGTCGCCAATGACCCAGAGAGCAAGGAGTTTGGACCCTCTGTCCACTGGTTCAACACCACAAAATATTTCTTCAGGGAAATTTAGAGCTCCATTAAGCCACTGAGGCACACAAGCCTAGACCGACTAATACAATATCAGATAGGCAAGTGAGCGACTTCAGATGAAACAAAACTATAGATTTTTTTCCTGTTGTTTTACATTCCAGTTGGAAGAAGGGTTTGGCACACTGCTGCTCCTGCTGGAAAAAAGAAGTCTTTACAATCAGGTACTCATACAACTAATACAACTTTAACTAATAATCAGATCAATGACTTCCAACATGATTTGAAGCACAGAAAAAACAGTTTTTCCTGGTGTCTTCTTACTTTAATGTATCCAGCAACTATATGTAACTCCACAAAGTATAATCTCTATTTCTGGTTTTATTCAACCAACAATCCAAGGGTCAGATATGCCCAATGTATCATGCTTATGGAAAAGCTGTTAAATGTTAGGAATGACATAAGGTGAAAATTTCAGCAGTGAGCAGTGAGCAGATTAAAAGGTCTGGAGTTAATTCCAGTATTGAACCTGCATTTTGTTGCTCTTTAGTGGAGCCCTCAATGTGAGTTCCAGAGAGCTGTTAATGGAAGTCCAGGAGGCCATTAGGCTAAAAAACACAAAAATAATCCTATCAGAGATGTAGTAAAAACATTAGGAGCAACTAAATCAAAAATTCTGTACATGGGAAGAGGAGTCCAATGACAGGATCAGTAACACCATAAGTCCTGGATGACCACAGAATTATTTAAGAAGATAAACTTTTTCACAACATCCAGCCAACTCAAGACCTCAAGAATATACTGGAGGGGGTAGACATGTCATGGTCAAATTCTACAATCAAGAGGCACATTCATCATGAATGTAAATACAGATGGTTTACAACAAGGTGCAAACCACAATTTGCCAGAAAACATCTAATAAAGCCTGCCCAGTTTTGGAATCTTACTCTTTGGACAGATGAAACCAAGTGTGTAAACTGTGCCAGACTGATGTGTAGAGAAGGAAAAGGAGCGATCGTACCACACTATTAATCAAACATAGAGGAAGCAGTGTTATGAAATGTACATGTATGGCTGCCAGACGAAATTGAGAACTGGTGATTACTGATGATGTGACTGCTGATGGAAGTAACAGGATGAATTCTGAGGTGTATAGGGCTGTAGTTTCTACTCACAATCAGCAAAATGCTGCAAAACTGATGGGACAGGGCTTCACAGTGCAGATGGATAATAACCCAAAACATAATGTGGGAGCACTTTAAGATCTTCTCAAAGCAAAGAAATTTAAATATTCTTCAATGGCCAAGTCAATCATTGGTCTTTTCAGTTACTAAAGAAAACTCTGAAGGCAGAAAACCAACAGACAAGCAGCAACTGAAGGTGGCTTCAGTAACGGCCTGACAAAGCATCTAAAGGGTGGAAACAGCATTTAGTGATGTCCATGTGTTCCAGACTTGAGGCAGTCATAGACTGCAAATAATTTCCATCAAAATATTTAAAATAATCCTTATGTTTATAATCATATTAGTTTGTAAAATTAGTTTTCAGCTTCTGAAAATGGGAGTCTGTGTAAAAATGGATGTAATTCCTAAACAGTTATCTGAAAGCTTAAACTTCAATCACATCTTAATTGCTTTTTTTTCAAATCAATTAAAGTAATGTACAGAGGCAAAATAAAAAAAAAAATTGTCACTGTCAAAATACTTATGAACCTAACTGTATATAATTTGTACAGTGAAAATCAATTTTGTCAGTGAGACCCAAAGTATAAAACACTGAATTGTTTGATTTGATTATAAATCTTATTATGTACTGGATTTGTTTAAAATAAAACCACTGGAGAACAACTCTGGAGAACAACCAGAGGTCCAGATAACATTCAATGCTAAAACATTTTCAAGAAAAAAAAAAGGGAATAAAAATAGTCTTTTATTATAAGTACTTCCAATAGCAACTGCTGGACCACAAATGTCATGCAGCCTTGAGTCAGCCAGTGTACTGGAATGTTTGTGTCACCAACAGAACACAATTCAAGTCCTTTTTTAGCTGCACTGTAATAATTGGAGGAGCCTGAGAGAGTCTACAGGAAATTTGGTCACACTGACTACAACTTTAGAGGACTGGCTTGTTTCTTCTCACTGCAAGTCACTTTGTGTCCCCTTGAGATCAACACTGAACTTTGAGGACAGGGTGGGGTCAGTTTCCCGAGCATGGAGGTCCCTCTAAGCAGCCATCAATAGGCAACTTGATTATACAGATATAAAATGTAATAGGACAGGATTAAGTTGACATTCAGTTAGTATAGTTGAATGAATATGTGTGAGCCATACCTAGGCTGGATGTCATAGGATGAAAAGGATTTAGAGATGTATGGTCTTACCACTGACTAAAGTGATGTTTTTTTTCCTTTAAAACCTGAATAAAAAAATGTGACCTATAATGTGATAAAAAAAACATAAAATGTTTCACAGGTTTGTTCAGTGTGAACAGCAACTCGTGACCTTTTTCCTGGTGAGGACATCGGAAAAATGTTTAGACTCACGAAATACTATTCACTCTATACATGCTTCCTTTAGGTAATATTATTAGAAAGCAATCCATACATTTTAATTGCTATGCAGATGACACACAACTATACTTATCAATGAAGCCAGATGAAACCCATCAGTTAGCTAATCTACAGACATGTCTTAGGGACATTAAAAACTGGATGTCTCATAACTTTTTATTGTTAAACTCTGACAAAACTGAAGTAATTGTGCTGGGCCCTAAACACATTAGTGAATCATTATCCAACAACATAGTTAATCTGGATGGCATTATCTTGGCCTCTAGCACCACTGTCAGAAACCAGGCTGGTACCTTTAACCAGGAGCTGTCATTTAGCCCCCATGTAAAACAGATTTCAAGGACGGCCTTTTTTCACATCCGTAACATTGCTAAAATCCAGCACATCCTGTCTCAACGAGATGCAAAAAAACTAGTTCACGCATTTGTTACTTTCCAGGCTGGAATACTGTAAGTCTTTATTTTCAGATTGCCCTAATAAGATTTTAAAAACTCTTCAATTAATCCAAAATGCAGCAGCGTGTGTACTGACCAGAACTAAGATCTGAGACCATATTTCCGCCGTACTGGTTTCTCTGCTCCCAGTTAAATTCAGAATAGAATTTAAAACCCTTGTCCTCACCTACAAAGCCATTCATGGTCAGGCATTATCTTATCTTAAAGAGCTCATAGCACCCTATCATCCATCCAGAACCTTTCGCTCCCAGGATGCAGGATTAATGGTGATCCCAAGATTCTCAAAAAGTAGAATGGGAGGCAGAGCTTTCAGCTATCAAGCTCCTCTCCTGTGGAACCATCTTCCAGTCTCGGTATGGGAGGCAGACACACTCTCTGATTTTTAGAGTAGACTTAAAACCTTCCTTTTTGATAAAGCTTATAGTTAGGGCTGTCCTATCTAACCCTTAGTTATGCTGCTATAGGCTTAGGTTGCTGGGGGACCACTCCATGATGCACTGAGCTCTCTTCTCTGCCCCTCTGACTCAGACTCCATCTCTGCTCCTCTAAATGTCCATATCCTTACACTAACTTTACTTCTTCCCCTGAGTCGTTGTGCTTTTTCATCCTGCAGGTCTTTTTAGGTCACGGTGGGAGCTGCTGCTGTGGTCCTGCCTGATGCCTCCTGGCCACACTTGGACAGGAGATCCTGTGACTTGGATCCTAGGCTGGATTTCCGAGTGCAAATTGGGATCCACAGATTACAATGGCTTTTGGACCAATAGACTACGCCTGCTTCTGGATCATTAGACTTCACATATCCCTGGATTTATAGATTCCACATACTTTTGGAGTCAGTGACTACATCGGCAACACTCAGATCTTGATACATGGACTATAATGACTCCTGGACCAACAGACTAAACCTGCGTCTGGATCACTAGACTTCCCATACATCTGGATTTATAGATTCCACAGACTCTGGGACTCATGGCTGTTTTATATATTCTAAGTAAACTGTTATTATCATGTTGTTGTGTTCTGTACAAGTGACATCTATTGTACGTCTGTCCGTCCTAGGAAGAAGGATCCCTCTTCTGTGGTTCTTTCTGAGGTTTCTTATTTTCCCTCACCCAGTTCAAGGGTCTAAGGGCAGAGGGTGTCACATCTGTACAGTTTATCAAAGCCCAGTGAGATAATGTGTAAATTGTGATTTCAGGCTATACAAATAAAATTTGTTTGATTTGAAAGATCAGCTGGTTTGGGGGATTTTGACAGAAAATCTGAATCAAAGGTCTTTCAAAATGGCCAACAAATTCTTCCACTTGAATCATTAAAACACAATATTGCATTAAAGATAGTTTCTTTGTGGCACACACTCCTTATCCACTACTGGATGAGGAGCACCTTTTGACTAAATAATTTTACACAAAGTAGGTCTCCAAAATATTTCATTCCTCCACCACCCCAACTATCCCCATAAAATGGGGATAGTTTTCTGAATGTAATTAAAATAAACATTACATAGGATGGTTAACTTTAACAACAAACATAAAAATAATTAATAATTATTAGGATTTTCTTCATAAACACATCATTCACAAGATGTCAGTATTTACTTACACAGTAGTTCAGTCCTGTCAAATTGAAGGGAACTGCATCAAAGTGGACAAGGGTCAGGTTTTGTCCTTGTTTATTTAATGGGTCAGAAAATGCCAACAGAAAGCAAAAAGTGGAATGAGGCATGACAGACCTGGAAAGCTTTGCGTCCACTGGGAGATGACAGACAGGTGACTGAACGCTGGTCAACGAGGTCTAAAGCCTGCAGCGCACAAGGCCCAAAGACAAACTTCAACCTTAAAGACATGAGGAGCAAAATCAGCGATGAGTGAAAGATGTTAAAACATGATCCGTACTTTTTCACTTTTAGTTTAAATGTACCAAAAAAGTTTTATGTCTACATGGTAACTCAGGAGTCAAAAATATGGTTTGAGTAGATTAGTAAGTTATGCAGACAAAGGACCTTATTGTACATGCTCAATACACGTAGAAACTTAATATCAATATAAAACAATACATTGACAATAAGATTAAATTACACCAATTTATTTATACAAACCCTGTGTGTGTGTGTGTTTGGCAGAGTTTCTTATTAAATTATATAGGGCATCAAGTAGGCTTCAACCCTGGGCACCAGCAGCAATGTTTGTCTCCATTTGTAATTCCATCAAGTGTGGTGCTAAAGGTCTGTTATAGTCACTGTATAACACATCTGAATCCTTACACAACTGTGAATGTACAATGAAGTTCATATATATCTGTTTTGCAGCAATCTCCAGTCGTTTATTCTTTACTAAGGACTGTAACAATTTGGACCCCACTATGACAAGCTTTAAAACCAAATATTTACTCCAGGAAAACTGTTCCACTTTACATTTTGAAATATATCACAGTGAAGAATATTCAAAGCAAACGCAAACAGTAATCGCAGGAAAAAAATACAAACAACAGGATTTTGTCTGTTAGAAACTCTGAGAGACACAGTAAATGACAAAATGAAATACTGTTTGTGAATGAATACATAGTGTGAAGAGCCCCAAAAGCAGAAGCTTCCAGACAAACAGGCAGGATGTGGCCATGCTGACCCAGACAGTGTGCACCCCATACTCTCAAAAAACTACTGTGCCAGGAAATGTCTCAGTAATCCACAGCATGACGAAACCGTGTCTCTGTGATACGTAACTTTGGCAAATCCAGACTTTAATCCCTAAAATTACTCCCTTTTCCACTTCAGTATGATTTCTGCACTCGAAGAATGATAATATTGATACTTACGCAATAAGCAGGTCATCAGGAACTGCAAGAAGAATGGGGAAAAAAAGTAAAAGTAACCAACACTGCACTTTGTTGTTAATTTACAGATATTCCATAGATTTAGTAACACATACACAGGCTTTACTTTTACTTTTCTGGTTGGGCTTGATTTCAGTTTCTTAAAAAATAAAAAAATGCTTATGAGCCTCTGGACAACTATATCCAGACATGAGGGCTTGTTTTTTTTCTATTACAAACTGCACAACCATTTTAAAACAAGCAAATTCATTTAGCCTTTCAGGCACTAAATATAGATTTTACACTGTAGGATAAAAACCCATAATCTTGTTGTTAATCACATGTTTTTACACTGCTACACTGCTACAATGCTACATTTATATCTACTCAGAGATTTAGTCTGCTGGAGAAAAAAACTGACGGCAAAGTTATGGACTCAATTCAAACAGGCATAACACAGGGTAATAACAAGCAACTACTCTGATATGGCCTTGAGGGGGACACCAGTACAGAAGGGGTACATGTTAACCAGCTACAAATAGTAATGTGTTCCTCGGCTTTGAATGGGGCAAATGAAATAGAAATAATATTCCACTGAATGCATACTGACCACGATTTGGATTCAGGGGTTGGCACAACATAAGCTTTTATAAACAATATAAACAAAATTTTGCTTTAAGCTTGAAGTGGCACAACATTCCCATATCTTTATGTCCCGGTAAAACAAAACTGATAAAAAGCTCAGTAAATTTTAGAGCCCAATGATGTGTGTCATGTTGTTCAGAAAAATACTCAAGAGCCTTTGTTACATCATCTAATATTAAAAATGACATCTTAGTTTATTTCAAATGTCCTTGCAATCCATATACGTTAGCACAATGGTCTTTTTCACGGCACACATTACATAAGTATATGGCTTATTTTAATTTTGCTGCTTGTTTGAGGGTCACACACTGCGGAACATAACATTGTTTTCATCTGAACTGTTCCAAATATTACCAGTCAAAATGTATGCAGTGGAAATGACATCTTCTTAACCTATAATTGCCTACAGGAGTCCCGTTTTGAGCGAACTCTATGGCCTACGGGTACAAGAGTGTGGCAATAGCGCCCCCCACCCCTCAGCCCACATATGAAACTACTTCAGATTAAAACACTGAAACAACTCAAAATGTACCTCATACTACATACGTATATACTAACTTTAGGGCACTATAGGCCATTACAACTACTTACTTAGTAGAAAAGATAAGTTAACTATTCCCGCATAACAACAGATGACGGAAACTCCTAAAATGAGTGCTCCCAAATTTAAGCGAGTTCGTCATATTCTGCCAAAACGTTATATCTTACTTTGAGACGTCTCCTGGTATGTGTTTTTAATATCTCGGAGTAGCTGTTCAGCCAATGCAGGTAAACAGGACTGCATTTTACCAGCAGACATCTTCGAGGAAGTATCGACATGGCTGACCAATAAAATACAACCAAACAATTGCAACTTCCGGCTGGAAGTTCTCCCTCCAAAATAAAAGGCCAAAGGTCAAATATAACAAATACAGTTAATAGGAAAAAAAAAAATCACAATTTTACCGAAATTGAACAGTATATAACCCTTTTTCTTCCTCTACTGACTACATGTTATATTCCTAAAATAAAATATTTTAAAAAATTGCTACCACTAACTGTAAACTTCTAACATAGATATCTTAACACACTTAAAGAAATACCTTCATATTCAATCTTGATATTAATACAATATCAAACTTAAAAATATAAATGAATTAACCAAATCTATTCATTTATGCAAATCTTACCATTAGTAGGTGTTTTTGAAGTATTTTGTCTGCACCACAAAGGTGTAAGTTGTCGCTTCCTCATTCACTCACACTGAAGTTGGAGAAACGGTACGGACAACAGATGTTAATCACGTTCAGCTCTATGAGAAGAAAATCACACCACTCCTACAGAAGGACCTGCACATTTTTCAGCAGTGGAGAACTGAACCACTTTATTTGATTGGTCTGAAGTCTTGTAATAGCCTATTAAGAGACATTGTGCGATACAAACATTGCATTTCAACATCATAGGATACATGGGTTTTCAAGTCTCAATTTCAAAAAACAAAAAAAAAAAGGTTACCACTGCGTGTTTGATGCAGAGCTTAAAAGAGCTCCAATTCTTTTTTTCGGCTTCATGTTGGATTTCCTTAAGATTCAAGTTTGTAAACTTTTTTTGTCATTGTCTTTGTAAACACATAACATCTCATCTACACAGGATGAATAACAAAGATGTTGAAAAGGACATTTTACAAGGACAAATTAAAAATTTCAATGTGCTATGACAAAAGATTCAAAAAATCAGAGTGAAAGGAGCAGAATGAATTTGTTAACTGAGCAAAGTGAAAGCCGAAAAAAGCCATTATATGGTATTTTTTCACATATTTAAAAAAACTGCCATTTATGAAGATGACCTATTATAATTCATATTCAAAGCTTTGTGCCGGTTGGCTGACACAACAAAAGCAGAGATTAAGTGGCCAAGGAAGTGAAACACCGTGACAAAAAACTCCTTAACATTTATTGGTACCATACACTTAAAACTGTAACTGTGATTTAAATGTCACGTGAGAAAATCATGTACCAGTTACAAAAGACAGGAAATTAAAACATCCAAAATTCTGTGAGTGGTGGGAAAAAAAACTTAAAGCACATCTTAGTATACTCCTGTGCTGGAGGTTGAATAAGTTACACAGCAGGTAGTATGCCTTTTTTGTCAAAAGCTACAAAAAAAGTGCAATAATGGTGCAGACCATTCTTTATGTTTGGTTAGTTTTGTCTTTTTGTGTAAAGTAAAGACAATTTACAGAGTTCAGATTTTTGTCAGAACAGCATTAAAAAAAACAAAAAAAACAAAAAAAAAAAAAAAAAAAAAAACAAACAGGGACTACAGAAACAAATACAAACATCAAATACCACCGAATATCTCTGAGAGAATTAGTTAAAGCTGCCTTCTTTCTCAAGTCACATGGCATGGCAAAACCTGACACTTTTTTTTTTTTTACCATGACAACAATGCAGAGCAGATTTCTGGACATGTTGGAAACTGCAGAGAAACAGCTACATATGACACATCATGGCTCTATTTAGGAAAAGAAACAACAAATACATTGGCTCACTCTCATTATTTAGACGGGGTCTAGGAGTAGTCATAAGGACATATTTTCCGGAAATTTAAGCTTATACCAGACTTTTCCCCTTTCTGCTATGACACCAGTGTTCTCAACTTATTTTGAAAAACGCTCTATCCAGAACGGGGATGACAAATAACTGCTAACATCTGATAGATACAGTCCATTCATCTGTTCCACTGTGTGGCACAGACAGGCGACAATTATCACCGCTGTTTAGTCTGTGTCATCCTCAAACGTCCACGGTGTTCAGGCTCTGGTGGTGCTTGGTGGATGTCGTGCAGGGTGGCACAATCTCTGTGCTCCACTCATGGTCAAGTACAAACCAAAGGTCCGCTCTCTCTTTTTGTCGCTATGGTAAAAATATTAGAGTGAGTGCCAGGTGACATGGGGCTGGGTGTGGGTCGGGAGATTACGCACCTAATCTTCCCATTTAAAGTGGATCAATTTAAAAGCGACATCAAAATAGGAAATAATCAAGTTAAGAAAAACACTGCAAAAGGTTACCCTATTTACATATAATGATTTTCTTAAAGACCAGGTATATCTTTACAGAAATCATACTAAATTCAGAAATAGTCTCTTACACTGTATCTTCATTTTCACTATAGCTCATGTCGTCCCCTCAGACGAGTTCAGTTTATGTCCCCAGCAGTCTGGGTGAGTGCTTCAGGGCCAAAAACGAGTCTCGTTCTGGAGAGCCCTGCCTGTCAGGCTGCCAGGGGGCACCATAGCACCAAAAAAAACCAAAAGAAACACAAAAAAAACCCAAAAAACAAAAAACCCACCCCATTTACTTGTCACATTCGCCAGTGAGCATGGTTAGTCCAAGAGAGGGGCGTGAACATACGCCTCAGAACAGAACTCTCCTCTGGTAATCAGGGATGTAGCAAGCAAGCAAGCAGGCCTCAATCGTCGCTGTCAGACAGGGGCTCGTATTTCTCCGACAGGAGAGATTGCCACTTGCGCTGCTGGGCCACTGGGGCTCCGGCTGGAGGTGGCTGCTGCGGCTGCTGGCTTTGTATGGCAGGGGAAGCTATGGAAGTGGGCGGCGTGTTGCTGAGTATGCGCATGGTCAGTGGGTTATAAGGGAACTGCATGGATCCTGGACCGAAAAAGAAACAAACACGTCGATAAACTATAGTTGATTTTGATTTTACAAGAGATGGTTTTGAGACAACATAGGTAGGATGCCTCACCTGTGGAGGAAGGTCGGTCATCCCAGCTCCACTGGGGTTGGGCTTGGGCTTGTCTATGATAATCTCCCTCAGAGTGGACGGAGGACACTGAAGAGGGACGTTCCCCTCCAGAGTAAGCCTGACCCAGGTTAGGTGACTTGGATTTTCGGCTGTTAGCTTTGCTCTGCTTCTGCTTCCCTGTGGATTCAAACAGAATGCTTAAATCTGCAATATGTTAAATATATAACATCATGTATATAGATTTTATGAATGTGATCAGTGCCTACCCATACTGGGTGAAGGGTTGGTGTCCTGGCGGCCGTCACCCCCTGTGCTTATTGTATTGTTGATGTTGCACTGAGACCCTGCTCCTCCCTGGTGCTCTTCGTGTCTCTCCTCCAGGTTGCCCATCAAAGCTTTGCGGATGATTTCCTCCAGGCCCAGGTTACTGGCTGGGTCACTAAAGGAATGATTCCTGGGGTTGACACTGCCTACAAAACAACAACAAAACAAAAAATTAGGCAGGAGACATCAACTAGACTACAAAGTGAAGTGTCTGAATGATTGTCTGCTACTTACTGGAGCTGGTAACAGCAGGCAAATTGAAAATCTCTGTGCCCGGTTGTGCATTTCCTGTAAGGAAATTATTCACTGTTGAAAAAACACTAAATGTTTACAAGACATAAAGTTAAAAATCACATTGACATTCCAATGTTATCACATGCTTAGTGAGATTGGAAAATTAGATGGTATTAATTTAACACTAATATCTTGCACGCACACAGATTAATAGAATCTGTTCTGATACATGCATGTTAGTTTTAAGGACAGGGTAAGAGAAGACCCACTTACCAACATCAGAATCACCGACACCAGAGGTGGAGTTCAACTTACGAAAGATCTCCTGCTTCTTAGACTTCACCATTGGCGATGTGTTTTCCAGCTTGGTGAAGAAGGAAGGCAGATAGCTGACACTCCCTGGGGACCGTGAGTCACTCCTTAGAAAGAACAAAAGGCAATGACTCAGATGCTAAAGGGGTAACTGCGGCGAAAAGCCTTTGATAAAAATCACTTTCACCTTAACTGGGATGTGTGCTCACAGACAGGAGACTATCTGATGGCATCCACACAAAAAAGTAATTTTGAGTCTAATGCAGTCAGACATCAAATGTCAGGGCACTAACAGGACACTAAATTAAGCAATATGATAATCAGTTGTAAAAATAATAGAAATATTCCCATTATTACAGTGAACAGCTAACTAAATAGTTTAATGTAGATATACAATTTTCACAAAGAAAATTAATTTCCCTGATTTATCCTTCTACATTTTATTGTGATCAACTGCTAAAAATGTTAGGCGTTGATTTTTGTGTTATCTTTGTGTTAGCTACATTATTTATACAATGTTCTGATAACAAAATTAACTGTTAATCGATTTAAGGCTGTCTAATTAGATGTATTGATTGTTGGGCTGAAAGCTTAAAACATCTAGGTCTCAAGTTCTCTAAACAGTGAAGAGCTCATACCTGATCTCCGACTCAGCCTCTCTCCTCTGGGCTGGAGGTCCACAAGCCTCCTGTTTTTCCATGCCTTGGTAGCTCTGTGGTGGAGAGATGGGTTCATAGTTCTCCATCTGCCTGCTGCCTCGCTCTGGAGACTTACCAGGCCTAGACAGGGAGAAGAGAGAGACCATGTTATACAGATGATAAGGATGAATATGACTCACTGGCTGACTGGCCATGTACCTGGTTCTTGGCTTGTCAGAGGCATTCTCTGGAGAAACTCTGCTGGAGGGTCTCTGGTGGTGTGGAGCCTGGACCTGATTCTCTGGACTGTAGCGGCTAGGCAACTTGACTCGACCTGAAGAGGATGCAGGTGGCACCACACTCTGGAATGTGGCCGAAGAAGAGGAGGAGACTGGAGGAAGGTCCTGATTCCGGGCAAAGTCCTGGGTTATAATATGCTACAGGAAAGGGAAAAGCCACAAAACCGGGTTAATTACAATGGTTTATATGCATGGTAAATCTTAAATTTGGAGTATTATTTTTCTAGTTTCTCTATCTATTCTTACCGAAATATGGTCTGCTAAGGTCATGACCCGGTGAGTCTTGGGGACCTGCGAGTAGCTTTCAGACTGGGATGATGGAGGCTGCTGGGAACTAGGCTGTGGAGGTTCCCCTGATGGCCGGTAACGACTCATGTCATAGGCCCGCATACCAGCTGGTTAAAATTTATCCAGAATTGTTTTGGAGTGAGAGTCAGGATGAGCTGAGACATTGTACACCAACAGCAGCTAATCTGCATTTCTTCTACATTTCTAATGGTGACTTCAAGTGAAGTTCAGTCACGACGCTGGTACAGAGGGGTAGAGGCTTAAATGACATGGTCAGTGGGTTAAGTAATTCAAGCTAGGGTATGTTTAATCTACTTGACTCACAGCTAAATTTAGCCTTTGGAGTCAAATTTGTTACACTGTACAAAATTTCTGAAAACATGAATGATATTATTCAGTTATTTTATTTCAAAAATGTATATACTAAAATTGTTTTTTTCACTCACCTGCCTGTTGTTGCCCTTCTTCTGGTTTGTCCTGATGGGACTGTACCGGGGAACTGGCAGGACTAATCACCTCAATGGCTCCTCCACCAGTGTTATCGTATCGACTGGATGACACTGCAGAGCAAGTACAGAGTTACTATTTATGTTAAAATGACACAATATGGTCATGGTCTACTCTGATTAATTTCAAATCCATCCAGCTAAATAACATCACTTTGTCAACTTTAATAATATCAGCAATACATAAATCCTTGTATGTGTAACACACTCACAGCTGCTAGAAGAGTCTGAGCTCTGAGAGCCTCGCTCCCGTGAGTCTTTGTCCGAAGCTATCTGCCTTGTTATGATCACATCAATGAAGTTAGCTGCTGTGATGGTTGTTTTGCCACGAGTCCGAAGCTCCTCCTCGATGCGAGACTTTGAGGTCTGAGGGGCTTTATCCTTAACCACGACTCCAGGGCCCTCAGAGTAGGCAGAATGGGGCTTTCCTCCAGGGAGAGACATTGCACCATATGGTGACTGAACGGATCGCCTTTCTGCCTCCTGTTGCTGCTGTTCAGAGAAGCTGGCTGTTCGCCGAACAGACATTTCGTCATCACGTTCATGTTTGCTCTCCTTCACTTTGGCCACGTCCATCTGCGGGGCAGAGGCTGCGGCGTCCACCAGAGCAGCCAGTGCATCAGCTGCAGTACTATAACGAGAGCTACTCTGGGATACTGCTGTCGCTGCTGCTGAATGGGGCCTGAAAGGCATAAAAGAGCGACATCAGCAATCATTCCTAAACTACATGTCCAACAAATGCAGGTGCAGTCAACAGTTCAGAATTTTGGACAGTAAATATCTGATACACACAGCAGAGGACAATCCTCCATGAATAAATGAACATACACACACAGAATCAAAGTAAGATTGGGGTCAGACATACATTAGAGAGGTGATGACACTCTTGCCCTGGAAGA
>KV751332.1:43622-67428 GCA_001698575.1 Mola mola | reverse complement strand
TGGTGACCTGAGGACGACAACGATACACATCACATGTACACACAAACATTAACTCACACACAGATGACTTCCAGGGTCTCAGCAGGGTGGAACAGGATTCCTTCAGAAAGCTGAACCATATCACCTCGCGAACAAGGCCCGAACCCATTGCAGTGTTATGGTCGATTCTGTCTCAGGGTTTGCTCAAATGCAGCTGCTTTAGCTGTTATACTCAACCACTCAAAGAGTAGTTCACAAAGAATATAGTTCAAATTTCAAAGACTTTGCGTAGCTAAAAATTAACTTTTCAGTAACTTAGATAAAAAGCACCCTGTAGTGCAGCAGTGAAACAAATTCTGTGAGGAATCCCTCCCAGCCTGATTGCAGGAAGACTCAACTGTGACTGGACAGGCAGAACTGACCATTGACACCTCAGGCCAGTGCAGGGCTGCACTCAGAGAGGTGCAGGTGATCACAGAGATCGTGGCAGGGAATATAAGGGAACATGGGGTGCAGGGGATGGGGAAGGGAGGGGTCCTCACCTGGCGATATGGAGGTTGGGTTGAAAGCCCTAGGAGGGAAAGGGGGCTGAGCTCCAGGGAGGTAGGCGATGCGTTCCAAAGTGGGAGTACCTGTTCCCCCAGGGTGAGGCAACAGGATAGTTGGAGGCATCTGGGCTAGATCAATAATCCCTT
Source organism: Mola mola (assembly GCA_001698575.1). Classification (NCBI taxonomy): domain Eukaryota; kingdom Metazoa; phylum Chordata; class Actinopteri; order Tetraodontiformes; family Molidae; genus Mola; species Mola mola. Next base: position 66,754 of record KV751332.1, on the reverse strand, counting down.
TTACAGACAGAAGCAAAGGGCCAACGGTGAACAACAAGAATTGATCCATCAATTTCTGAATGTATGAACACCGTATACACTTAATCCATCACCTACATCTGTTAGTGCTCCCAAATATAGATTGATAAGTAAGCAACAGGGCTGCAAAGGGAGTGGAATAGTGGTTAACTTGTAGAAGGCAACCACTTAGCAAATGGAGATTTCAATGACCATACCCCGTAAATAAATTGAATAGAAGCCAAATCAGTTGCAGCCCCAATGAAAAAAGTAAATCAGCAAAATCTGATTGGGTCATTTGCTTCTGGGCGTCTGGAAAAGGTAGCCACTACTTCACAAGCACTCAGTCTGCATACTACAGCCCCTCCCACCCACAGCCTCTCCCTCTGCCTGTTGTTGCAGTTGAGTGAGGGTTAGCTGGTGGGGGGCTCTACCTCGTGCTCCAGGTGCGTAAGGGATCGCGACGGGTTGTTCTCGTGGTGACAATCCACGGGCCATGTCCGGCCTAGGAATGACTTGCATCTGCTGTGAGGTGATATAATCGTTAAGGATTGTCTGCCGCGTGTTCTCCATGGTGTACAGTTGGTAGGTGTTGTGGAAGCCTGTTGGGGACGGCTGCCTAGGGAACATGAACGCTGCAGCAGAGGAGAGGGGAGGAAAAACAAAACATATAAAGAGGAGGCCCACAGATAGTGATCACAATAGCTGACGTCAATAGTTGAATCAATCCTGGGCTTATAGTTCCTATTAATTAGAGAGCCTGTTGTGCTTTAGTCAATTTAGGTCATTACTGTTGTGTTTGTAGGCCTAACAGAAAGATTTTAATACTTTACCAGGATCAAGCACTCTGTGGAAGGCAAGTGTGGGGTCCAGGTGTGGATGCAGGTGGGCTCGGTACACTTCCCCAGGACCAACAGGTCGGTGGTGGGGGTCAAAGGGGCTGTGAGAAGCTACAGGGTCACCACCTGAGACAGGCGACTTGGCTGAGACACTGTCCCTCTGTGTTGGAGTCATGCAACTCTTCCTTTCATGTGCAGCTGATTTTGAAGAGCTCATAACACCTTTGTAGGAGAGAGAAACACACATGGCTCATCTAATTAGTGCTTAGACAGCATCTATCCTCAGAATAAGCACTATCATCTATCATTATCATCTTAAGTCAGATTTTAAGTTGCAGAAAACAAAACCGTGAATAAATGGTTACACCATGGCCTCAGAACTGGATTAAAATGCATGGTTTACTCCTAATATGCTTATTACAGCAAATGGGATCTGATTTAACAAGATAGATGTCCAGTTCAAGTTTGTCTGATGCTACAATTGTTGTTATTGAACTGTTAGACAAGTAATGAGCTAATTGAAGGACTAAGCAACATACCTTCTGGAGCACGTCCCAGCATGGGTGATCCTCGAGACACAGGAATGGTACTGTAGTTAACAGGGGTCCTGCGAGCACTGGCATCCTCATACATGCCTGGGCTAAGCTGAGATTTGTTGGCCTCCTGGTGTGTGGAGCGTAGGACAGAAGTGGTGGAGTTGACCACAGAGGTGTGGCGTACTGCCTTGTTCTCCTCATATTTCACTCGCTCCATGGTCTCGAGCTGGGGCATGCTGTGAGGGTGCTTAGAGGGACTGGTGATTAGGGACTTGACATTGTGCTTGATAGTAGGTTGGTTGAGAGCGTGAATCTGGAATATGAAAGGAAGAAAGGGTCATCTTTTAATTTATCATAACTGAGGTTATATCGGCCATGGATAAATGTGATGTCATATATTTAACAGCAATCGAGGAACAGGTGTAAAGATATCTGTTAATAAGACAAGCACTTCCAGCCTCAAACAATCATACCTGAGATATGGAGCCCTCCATGACCCTCCTGTCTGACAGGTCAGGAGTCTTGCAGATGTCTTGACCTGACTGATCCTGCCGAGGGATTTCATGAATGGAGCGTCCCATCTCTTTGATAGTATTCACCCCCTCATAGGGCTTGCCCTTGCCAATACCCCCTTCGAAGGAGCGGATTGGTGGGCTCTCCCGCTTTATCTGTTTTCCATATTTTAAGGCCTCTTCATAGGTCTCTGCAGTGGTTCTAGGTGTGCCTAGAAATCAGAACATTCAGAGTATTTTGGATTTTTTCTCATTATTTGATTAATTGATAACTAAGTTTATGGAAAGCTTTACAATAAGCTACCTTGCATGATGGATCCAGTTATTAATGTTCTCTCCTTAGAATCTCCATGCAGACCATCTCTGGGCAAGGCTCTACTAATCAACCCTGAAAGACAAACAAGAATCATTACTCTCCTGACAGACGACAAACCAGGAAATATAGTGCACACTTATGAACACACAAGAAATACCCTCATATGGGGCTCCTTCTCTGCCAGGTTGTGTCCTGCCAATGGGTCCTTCTATCATTTCGTAAGTGCGTTTCAACTCATGGCCTGTTCTGGGACTGCGGGTGTTTTCTCTCGGGTTCTTGATGGCTTTTGAACAGAAATAGATTCAATATGAAGTTGGCATGCTTGCTAAAGAGTTATTTTGAATATCAATAATTAAAAAGCACATACCATCAAGGGAGAGGATGTGACCACTCTTGCCTTCATAGATGACATGGCCTTTAGCCAGCTGTTCTCCCCTGGCCTTGTCTGGGCTGCTCAGGTCTTCTGTTGCCAGCTTTGTGATTGTGCCCTTCAGAAGATCAGCAGCAATGCTAGACTGAGGCAGGGCTGGTGTGCCCTATTTCAGAAAAGAGCAAAAACGTATACTCTTAAATACAAGACTAAAATCTACTGTATCTTCCCTCTTGTTATGTAAATTTTCATCATATATGGTGAAAATAAATAAATTAATTCATCCATTCATTACCTGAGTTATTGATCCTCTGAAAGCCAGGCCCTCACCCACCTTTGCTGGATTGCCTCTGCCATCTGGTATAGCTGGAACTGAAGCTCCTGGACAGCAACAGAGGGACAGGATTAAAATGTGTAAAGATTAAAACACACAAGCCAACAAATGATTTTGTTTCATAGTTTCCCAGCCCTTGAATGACAGTAGTAAAACACACACTGGAGGTATATCAGAGCGTCATTTATTAAAACCACTTCTCTACGAGACATTCAGTGTACCTATGCTGTGGTAGGAAGAACACCTGACCAGACACCATAAAACAAGAGTTTGTAAGAAGTTCAGAGGTTAAGGGTGAGAAAATGTCAAGCATAATGAGGAGAAAAGGCTTTTTATCTGGACTTCAGTTTCAGTATGTTCATAATGGTCCTAAAACATTTGACATACTGTTAAGCAGTGTGGCTCAGTCAACATTTGGTGTCAATGCAAATGAGCAGCAGTGGGAATTTGAATGAATACCCACCTTATCCTCACAAACTTAGACAAAGCTAAAAACAAAACTAAATAAAACTAAAAAAAAAATGGAATTTAACATAATACACATATTCTGTTGCTGTGACGAAGGATAAATATTAAACAGAGTATTACAAAATATAATTTCTCAATTCAATTTAATAAAATGGCTTAAGCTTCATGACTGGAAAAGAAATAGCAGCATTTTAGGATAAATGACACTACAGACACCGTTCACAGAGAGTGGCTACAATCCTGGTACTGTATGAGTTGTCTCACGTTAAAAGATAATTGCTGTGACTGACATGATCTCGCTTCCTAAAGGGATACATTGACTCTGTCATTAAAACAGTTGATAAAGGCATGCAGCAGATTTAGAGTGTACTCTTCGTGATTTAACACTCTAAACAATAAAAGCTTGCTTTAACAAAAGATTATGATCCGGACAGAAAAAAAAAAAAAAAAAAAAAAAATCACTCATAGCATCTTAGAGGTGTTAACCTGGATGGGGGGACAGTTGATGCCTATTCTTATATTTATTCTATGTTTGACTTTACTTGAGTAGTACCTTGTCTGAACTGTACAATGACAATATGGTGTGTTAATGTGACAGTCTGTTCTCCTACCAGGCTTATTAGGATCCTGCTGTCGAGGCAAACCCAGAGAGATGGAGCCCACAGCACTCTTAGTCCCCTCTGGCCCATAGATAACATGGGACGGCAGGTATGTGCCAGGAGTTCCCTGAGAAAACAGTAACAAGGAACACATTTCAAGATCAGGCTACTGTGGTCACGGAAACAAGAGTGTAGAGCGATGTTGATAATCTTTAATGTGTTACAGACATTCATTTATCAGCTGTGTTTCTACTAATAAAGTGTTGTCTCCTTTTAATTTATGGTAACTAAAAAACACTCAGATACCAGCATGACATTATGTAAATAAATACAAATGTACATAAATACACTCTAGTGTATCTTCCTGACTGAACACTTCTGAGATAGAATAAAGGAATATAAACCAAATTCCTCGTGCTATGGAACCCAACAGAATGTTCCTATTGAGGTTACATGTTCCTCCAGTGTTTTAGCTAATCAATTAGACTAGTCTTTATAATGATATTACAAATCCTTGGGTCATTCTTGGGAAGACATTGATATAACTCTACACATAAAGAATTAAATTAATTTTACCACTGATGAATGGGGAAATAAAATCCAAGATGGTATTTGATGGGACAGTGTTTGGTGTGTCCTTGTGGAAAATCTTACCATCAACAAATCCAAATGTTCTTAGCTTACATAAACTGATCATTAAATAGGTTCTGCGACGACTGCTTGTAAACACACACAAGCTGTGTTTACATTCACCTCTACTCACCGAAGGGCAACATGTGTATCTTTGTACTCTCATAATATATTTGCAAACAAAAATTATAAATCCTGCTTTTACATTCATATTTATTAACAGTCTACTGATGTTTCTCTAGTTCAATGTAAGACATGTAGGAGCAGCGTCACACCACTGAGTCACTGGTAGTCCTTTCTATCGCCCCTTGATGCCTTACTTGGGAGATGGAGCCACCTTGGATGAAGGAGGGCTTGTCCGTAGGCTTGGTGGTTGGAATGAGTGGAGGAGGAGAGGGAATGTTGGGTGGTCGACTGGGTCTGCTGAATGTTACTCTTACTCCTTCGGGCATACTCTGGACCAGCTGGTTGGGGGCAGGGTGGAGGACTGTTGGTAATATAGAAAACAAGAACAAAAACAACATTTGGGGATTAAAAACCTTAACAATAAAGAATTTAAAACATTACTTCACACAATAATCATCAAACAACTAGTAGCAATTCACACAATAACCTGACCTTGAAAAGTCCTCCGCTTGCCAAATAACACAACTTCACCCACCAAGAGGGTTCCATAAAGCTTGCTTTACCACCAATGTAGCATGATAAAATATTTATCGAATGTGAGGTGAAATAAACACTGGAGCCAAATCGAAATCCCATGGTCAATAATATCAGCCAATACTTGTATATTGTGTGACTTTTAGTGTCATCCATACAAGTCATCAATAACAACTTACTTCATTTAGCAGAGGAGCAAGGTATGGTAATGCTGTATTGACTTGGTGCTGGTGACAAGAAGTTCCCATCTATATCTAGATGTAGTCAGTGAGCATGAATTAATCCCACTGAGCACCACAACACCAGCCCTAAGACACATATCCAAAGCTCACGCCACAGCTGAAGTCAAGAAATACAACATCCCCTTGAGTCATTACCAATATAAATTGGAACAAAAAATGGTAATTACCAACATAAACCATCATGTTTTCAACAAAAACAGAGCAAAATAAAACCAGTAAAGTTGTTCTCTTATTAACTAAATTCTGAAATATGAAAAGCAGCAAACAACAAAATAGTAAATCCAGCATGGCATGATGGGAAATGTGGGCAGTAGTCATTACAGGAAGAGATAAAGGTGGTGCCGAGGGGCAGATGGTCCCCTAACATTGAGAAATGTAATGACCACTGGTGAAGCAAGAGTAAACAAGCAGCTGTTGCACAGTTTACAGAGTGGAATGAAAGGCACAGCAGAAAACATTTGCTGGCTAGTCCGCAGCCTAACAGTGTTTTACATGTACTTCAACAAGGTAATTGTCAGTACAATAAAGGGTTCAGCCTCTCATGACCAATGTGGACTAAGTAAAGCAGAGACATCTTCAGCCTGTGAGGTAAACAGACATCTTCCAGGCCTTGGTTTGGACACAGAGCAGGAAAAGGCTGACAGGAAGAGAATAAACAGGCATTTTCTCCAAGAAATCTCACCATGCACAGACATTGTAACAGGTAAGTTTGATTTAATTTGCTTGTCTTAATTTTTGACTTATTGTTTTTAGTTTTGCAGATGGCGTGTAAAATCAGTATTCACTTTGCAAACAGTTAAAGACAAAGACAGTCGTGAAGACAGATGAAATAATGCCAATAATCATTTCAGGCACTTAGAAATAATAATGGATGTTGCTGACGAGACTCACTGATTATTTTCTGCACTAAATATTGTAAAATAGGATTAAAAACACTATAATTAAAAATTAATCACTAGTATTTTTCATATCTGTATCTAAATACACTGTAAATGCAAGCACTTTGTGTCTGTGCCCTTTGTCTTATTAAAAGGTGAACACGCCGCAGCACAAAAGACTGAAAGAGACATAAGTGGTTGTGTGCTGCAAGGTGGCCATGGATGGTCTGGAACAGGGAGCCTTAGACTACAAGCAGTGCATGAGGAGGTATTATGGGATATAAACAGGAGGCTGAAATGATCTGCCTCTGACAGTGAACTGTGGTTATAAGAACATACTTGGACACAATGCAACTACCCTGTCATGGGGCAAATTTTTATGGCTGTTAATTGTATGGTTAATGATTTAAAATGCCACCATTTATATTTTTTTGTTTATTTATTTAAAATAAAATATGCTTCTATGAGGAAATTTTGTGCCAACTTTTAAAGTTGTTCTAAACTAACTGATTAGCCGCAAGTATCTGAAATTGTGGTAACTGGCATGAACCTAAAACTTTATGAGAATTATGAAAAAAAAATTCAGTTGCTACACCTACCACCACTTTTATTGGAGCCAGGAAAACCTTGGGTTCCAAGACAGATACATATCAGCCAAGATGTTGGTTGAGAATTTTTGTCCTCAGCTTGAGGTAAGCTTGGCTCATACCTGCTGTTCATAACACACAAATGCACCAACAGCAGATGGGAGTAACCTCAGTTTGGGGAGTGTAGCTCATGCTCAGTACTTCTCAAAATCAAAAATGCAAATGGCTGTGTGAGAGTTCCTCCAGCAGCTATGAATGTCATCCTGATAGCTCATTCAGGGACAGATAAGAACACAAGCCTCTGTGATTAATTTTTAAAACCCTGTTCCAAGCCAAGACTCTGTCAATGTAAAACACTAACATTATTTGTGCACATCATCATTAGGAACAACTAGCTAACCAGGACAATAACTCTGGATTTCTCACTGTTTCATTATGTTGCACAGTCTAGTCAACGTCAGGTGTACCACTAAGGATTTGCTGCTGTAAAATAAGCTATGTTATAAATTAGCCTTACCAAGTGCTTAAGTGTACAGTTATGTGGAGCAGAAAATAAATATAGCAAAAATGTATTTATTAAAATTACTAGCAGAACTTTTTTTCCCCCCGAAAATTGTGAATCACTGCAAACATAATTGGAATTTATTAATTTGCTTTTAAATGCTATATTTCACTGTTTTGAAATGCTGTTTGTAAATCCCTTTGTTTTAAACTATAAACAAGGTCAGTCCAAACTATAAAGTATAAATTAATGGAAAAATATTTTATTCGTGAGTTCTTTTACAATTCCTTGTTTTAGTGCCTATTATAATATAAAATACGTGTGTAATTACATTTTACACTTTCAAAAAACAACAGATTAAGAAATGAAATTGCAATAATGTTTATTCTCATTTTTCTTGTACAATTAGCTATTAATTGGATAAAATCTTTTATTACTCACATGACACTTGGGGTCCTCCATGTAAAATTACAAACCTAGTCTCCAGTATTTGATTACACCACAAACAGGTGGATGATGTATGTTTGAGCTCCATTGTACTGATACACATAAGCAGGGATTCAAGCTCTTTTTGTCCTAAGGACACATATTTGTAATACTGCTTACCTCATAAAACCCACCTTATAAAAATTGTTATTCATTAACAAACCAGAAATACCATCCAAAACACAGAAAGTGCTTGGCTCTGCCTATGGTGCTACACCCAAACACCCAATAACATAAACATCAAGTTGAGCTTTAAAGAAAGTGGACTACACAGAAACACTGCATTCTCAGAAAAAAAAACTATGAGGAAAGACTTTTTAATTTAATTTCACGGTTTTAGCTGATTTATTATTCCTCAAGAGAAACTCAGTCATAGGTTTCAAAATGAATTTCTCATGTTAGCTAAACATTGATTAAATCCAGTACAAGCATAACCCCATTATAAGTACAAATACCTTTGGACAAGAGGAAATTCAACCTGGCTTATCTAAGTGTCCTAAAACATTCACAAACTCTGACTTATGACAGGATTAAAAGCTATGCATAATTTCTTCTCTGATAATCAATAAATAATAAATGCAGACATATTAACAGATTAACATATACGGTATCAATAGGGATTAACAGATAGTAAGAGTGTGAGAGAATAAAACAGCAGAAAGTAGACTCACAGAGCACATTATTGCCATGTTCAAGCTGTAAGGCAGAGCAGCTGTTCTAGACAATATTCATGGATTTCAGAAAGTTTTCTGCTCTGCGTTAAGCTGCACAGAGTGCAAAATGAGTCAAGCCTGAAATCAGACACAGGAACAGCATTAAAAAAAAATCCAATCAATTTTTTAAAAATAAAACTCCCTATGGTCTGGCTCATGATTTTGCTTTTCTTCTTACATTTAACTATCTAGGTTAGTTACTCATTGTAGAAACACAAAAAAATGAAGAAAAAAAAACAGAAAAAACCCCAAACAAAATTAACCCAATCTGACCTAGTCAATAAAATCAGGCAGACATAAGACTGTCTCCGAGATGCTCTCCGTGGGGTATAAAATCATGCGAAGAGCACAACATTGTCAGCTTCATCCACACTATTATGTGTTCATTCCAAAACAGAGTTTCAACCAAAAATTATCCATATCCGCGGGGAGCAATTTAGCACCGTTTCAGATCTACAGTTTATCCTAAACGTTTGAAAACACATGCAAACTGACAATTCACATGCTTTGAGCATGCATGTAATGCTGTGAAATGGAAGAGTGGATTTTGCTGTTGGATACTGTCCTTGTTGCAAGTTACTTCTATGCATCTAGGCAGTAGTTGTCATGTCTTATTTGGAACCTTCACTTATATGTTCTTTGGTTTTTGTTTTTATTCATTTTTTTCATGATTTTCCATTTCCTGTCTTGGTTTTGTCACTCACCTGCTGTCTCTCTGACAGACATACCGTCTGTAAGTAGTAGCATGATCACATGCTGACACTGACTGCACAGCAGCTGCTAGTATGGGATAACAAGGATAACAAGTTCATCAATGACTATGATTTGTTGTCTATGTTGAATTAATGAATGAGTCTGTTTGTGCTGTCCAAACGAAAAGACAACCTGGGAGTTCTCAAACTTTTTAAATGGTTCCATTTTGCACCAGATATACAGTATGTGGACGACAGGCTTAAACAAAGCAAAAGTTATGTTTTAAAAAGAAAATGCAGTAGTATGGATGTAACCATAGAGGCATGCACAGTGGAATCAATGGGTGAGAAACGCTCTAACCGGAAATATACCGCACTTCAATTCACACTACTGCTAACAGAGCCAAAAAAGTGCCTCCACTGTCAAGCACAAAAGACTCAATAAGAGTCTCACAAGGCAAGTTTGTATCTTGAAGGGAAGGGCAAGGAGGCAAAAAGGGAGAGGAGGAGGAGGTGAAGATTTGTGCTTTTACCTGGTGGCACACTGTAGCGGGAGACATTGGGGGCGTTGGGGTCAGGCTGGGGAGAGGCCTTGTTTAGCTCCCTGGGGGAGAGTCTGTAAGGAGAGCCTGGCCGACCAGAGTGAGCCTCCTGGTCCAGAGCCAGCTTCATGTCATAAGGTATGTAGGGTAAGGGTTTACCTGCAGTACACAGGCATAAGGACAAAGGGAAGACAACCACTATTAAAACAAGAACTCAATGCCAGTGAGCACTGAGCTGGCCTAGAATTGATAGGCCTCTGCAATTAGTGCCACCACCCAGACACCCAATGAAACGTGTATAATAAATATCTGAGTGTCAAAGCTCAGCAGCTTATTGACAGCTGCTCTTCTTTTCTAAGCACACCCACTAAAAGGTGCTAAAAGCTTTGCCAAAAAAAAGAAAAAAAGCCTCAGTGTAGTCTGTGGGGAGACTCAGCTAATCTCCACTCTTAAATTACGTGGCTGAACTACATCCGACTGCCCAGAAGAAGCAACTGTCCCATTCTGCAAAGACATTTCAAGAAGAGCATCAGTACAGACTTAAGCTGTAAAGCTTTTGTCTTGACACAGGCTGAACCATTTGTGAGTCACGATCATCCTCAAGTCTTTAATTTTCTGAAACTGCACAAAAAAGAAATTGGAGCCTTAAAAATGCATCCTCTGTCAATAGTCCACTGCTGGCAGCAACAAGAACAAGGCTTATGGAATGTTGAGGAGGACAGAGATGAGGAGAGGATGAGGATGGTTTTTCACTTACCATCTCTATCTAGTATGGTTGGGCTGCGGGTGTTGAAGTGGGGTCTGCGCTCCAGGTCACCCTGATCCTGCCTCTGCTTCTCCTCTTGGTGTGCTGACTCGTGCGCTGCTTTGATCTGGTGCTGTAACATGGCAAAGCCACTAATGGGTACACCACCGGGTCCAAAAGGACCAGGCACCTAAATAAGGTAAGGAGGGAAAAGGTCCAGATGGGTTGGAATACCAGGTACAAACTCAGTGAAATATTTATTATACTAAAGCAGGCAACAAATACATCTGATGAATATAAAAATAATACTGACAGATATCTGAGCTAGGTTTTTACATAACAAAACAGTGTCAGCACAGCACACAGTAGAACTGCTGGTATGCAGTATACAACATAGAAATTAAACAGCTCCCAGTGTAAACACCTATACTTCTAATCTTATCATGCTGCTAATCATTGCTGATCTGGGATATGTGTAGGACTGATCTTAAATCAGCCTCCATGCTCATCTAAAAAGAGCAACCTGACACTGTGACTAACCATAGGTGGGATGGCAGCGGCCCGCTGGTGCAGCTGCTGAATATTGAGATGGGTTTGTTTGGGTGAGGAGACCAGCACTGAGCCTGGTGGACTGAGCAATGAAGGCTTTTCCATGGAGAATATTCTGAAAAGACATGAAGGAAAATGTGACATGCGAAACAACAAGCATGTCTTGTTTTTGCAAACTTCATAAGCATGCAACATGAAGTCAGATTATGAAAACACACCTCCTTTCAGGCTCTGCTTCCACATCTTCATCAGCACTGCAGGTGGCGCTGGAGTCATTATCTGAGTGGTGCTCCCTCCCGCCATGTTCTCCTTTTTCTGCTCTCTCCTTGACCTCAGGCTCTGTCTTAACCTGCACCTCACCAGTCTTCATGTCTACATCCTGAGGTTCAGTTTTTGGATGCACCGCTCCTGTAAAGGAGCCCACCCTGGCTTCCTGAGATCCAGTCTCGCTTTCTGGGCTCTTCTCTTCTTTGACACAGAGTTCCCCGTATGAGGGCTCCAGGGTCTTCCCATTAATGGACTGACCTTTGTCCTGGTCAGAGCTCTGAGAATCTCCTGCAGTGCTGTCTGCTGTCTTGGAATCACCAGACTTTGAGGAGTCAGCCTGAGAGGGGGAAGGGGCACTCTCTGTGTCAGAGCTATTGTCACCGGCTGAGGAAGCATGAGAAGTATTAATCAAATTAGTATTAGTATATAAGTGAATGTCCAACAAATCCTAAAGGGACTTGAAACTTTTCTAACTGATATTTTAGTCAATTCTAATGCTATTTAGGGTTAACATTAATGACACAGTATTTAAAGAAATAGAGATCCTGCAAGATAAATCTCTTTAATGTTTATGTAAAAGGCTTTACTTGGAAGACCTAGTGTATCATGAACGTCAAAAGTGAATTAATTAACAACTATCTCAAAAGAGTATAAAAACTCCAAGATCCAGCATCCAAACATCAACTCCACTTCATTCTTCCCTTCAATTCTTTCCTACCCCTCTAGAACACATAACACTCACACACACATACAACTACCATTTCGTACTGTATCTTATGTATGACTTAGTTTTGTTTATCTAATGTCTTCTTTTATATCATCAAGTTTGGTTTCTTGCATCCAAGGCCTTGAAGAAACAGAACACAGCTATTTAAAACACAAAATAACCATCTGATATTTTCATGCTTGACTTAAAGTATCTCAGTATGGTGTACAGACATACAAAGCACTGAAAGACCTGCAGTATATACAGTATATATACACACATACACATACATGTTATATAAAATAGCAATTCATGGAACATATCCTTAAGATAGAAATAGTGCAATTTAAAAAAGGAAAAAAATCTGTCTGACCCTGATTGTTGGCATATGATCTAGTGCTGCAGTTGTTGCCATGGTGATGCTAGTCCAGACGGTATGTTTCAGAACACAATTTGCAGATGTATTTTATGTATGTACCTAAATGTTGTACACTTTAAAAGAGCTATATTGATAGCACTACTGATTTGATCTCCAGTGTATGATGTGTATAATGGGAGGTCCACAGGCTGCAGATTACAAAGACCTCGAAAGAGCAGTTTGGGTTTTTATGGGACGACGAAAAAGTCAAACAAACACGAGAGAAACCTTGTGATCTTCCACAATCACCACTATCTTGTGAACTGGAGGCTGTTTAAATGACATGTAAGTCTGACAATTTTTCAACAAAATACTCACTGGATTACATACATTGCTGTTTGAAAATGTTGATTTTATAACTCAGCATTTTTCATTGCTAATTAGACAAAATTCTTAGCATTCGTAGCAAATTTTTTAGTGCATATTGGACTCTATTTGCCACATAATGGCAGCAGAGACAACACCCTGTGGAGGTGTGTGGGCAGACAGGCTGATTTGCTGAATCAAACAAGTGGACCTGCACTTTGTGTTCAAAGAGCAGGCTTTGTTGATTCTTCAAAGCCAAGAACCTTATGCAACAGGCACTCATATAGTCAGAATTAGTTCATATCTTTTATCTCCACATCTCCGTGCACCAGTTTTTTTCTCCATTTGATCCTTTCCCCCATGTCTCGTTAAGACAGTTACTAGAGAGCAAGCACATTGCCATCAACTCCAGTAAAATCCTTATGTGACATTCATGGGGCATTTTGGATCGGACTTCCTGGCTCTGTACTTATCGCTGCTTTTTTTCCCTCAATTTGGCTCTTTACTTAACACTTACTAATATAAGCCATGAATTCTTACAACTCATGGACATGCAGTTTGCCCTAAGACTTGTCCTGACCTCGGTTAAATAGGAAGAGAAGTCCAAAAGGAATGTGCTTGGGCATGTGCGCGCATGAGTTGTTTAAAAATGAGCAGATGCTTTCTATCATCCATCTGTCTGACCTTCACTGTCATCTGCGTTGTCCTCGTCATCATCATCTGGTGATGCTGTGGCTAGACCTTCACCTTGAGATCTATCAGCACGAGCCCGCCGTGTGTCCTGGGAAACAAAGACACAAGGAGGCATTATGCATAAATTTAAGCTATTTCAGTATGATGACATACCATGACAGAAAACAGATAGTAAACATCTTACCTGCTTATGCTGTTGGAGAAGGTTGTCCAGATTGTGACGTCTCTTGTAATTGAAATAGAAGTTCTTGCACTGGGCCTCACTTTTGGTGCCCACCATTTTGGCAATGGCTGTCCAATTTCGCCCATGCTCAACAAGACCTAGTGTAAGACAAAGAGAACATTAAGTATTAAAGATTTGGAGCCTTTAAATTTGATAAAATAAAAATGAACAACATTAAATTGCTTACATTCACGTATATGGCAATATGAGTACATAAGATTAAGTGTAAGTATATGCACAGTGAAAGAACAGTAGTGTGGCATAGCCAAGAAATTTATTGTGATTTGACATGGACATAATCAACTGATCACATTTTCAATGACTGCTTAATGCAGTATCAGAGCATCAGTGATTATAGAAGATGATCTTAATTATTTATAGTTTCTTTTTCAAATGAGAAGCTGCTGCAAGACATACAACTGTAAAATACACAGAGATTTTCATGAGCATAATGCTGGTCAAACATTTGTGCATTCACATTAAGACCAATATTATATTTTTAAATATATTTTCAAATAAAACTGTTTTGTTTAATAGGTTGTGATTTGTAGTGTGTAAAGACTCCTAGTCTCAAAATAATGCAAACATGATGACAGGAACATGCCAATCTGTGTCCTGCCACGTATTGAACATGCATAAAGAATTGTACTGACAAAGACAAACACATTGGTTGTTGCAACTTCATATGTAGCAACATTTATTACGCAGACAGTGCTTCTGTATATAGCAAATGATATTCGCCATATACAGAAGTAAAGTCAAATGATTCCCATGGGCTTAATGACTGAATAAATGAAAAAAATCATCTTACGCTGTGCTTCTTACTGCAGGGACACAATAGGACACAAAGAAACACGAAACAGGCAATGTTCTCATGTCAGGTAAGGAAAAATCTGAATATGTGCCTTAGATTAAAATGTCCAAGATTGCGTTCGTATTTTTAATGGTTTCACTGAACAGCAGGCATTCTGAATTTCCACAGCCAAACAATACGGGTAGATTTAATAACGTTTATAATGTATAAATGTATAAATTGACAATACGCCTGTGAGTTCTCTGCTATGATGTCAAAACCTCTTTTGTCAGCATGTTTTAAAATAAAATAAAATATGATTTAATTAGATTTCCTGTAGTAATTTAATTGATTAAAAAATTTTAATTTAATTAGATTTGTCTGTTTTTTTTGTGTAAAAGAGTAAAAGTTCACACTTCAATCACATCTATTTACTGCCCATAGGTGTCCTGTATCCCTATGGGGTCCCTGATACTGTGGATTGTAGTTGGTCTTCTCCCATTCTGATAAAAACAGCTTTGGCCATTTCACTAATCTCTGAAACTAAACTGCAGTGAACTGGAAGACTGCCATTTACCTTTGACATCCGGGTGTCTCTTCTCTAAATTCTTTAACCCCTGTGACCTTCCCTCCCTCCCAGCCTTACTGAGATGAGATATACTGGCAACTTGACAACTCACCAAAGACGTAAACACTGAGCCCATTACTGCTTCAATTAAAGAGGGAATGAGGGCAGCGGGACTGTTCAGGGTGGCTCATCATATGTAATTTTGCTTAAATGTACAGACAATCACAAAGTGTCAAACAGAAAGTTGTTGGATACATTGTGACGTATAGTAGACACTAAGTAATAAAATACACCAAAAAGGCATATAACTAACTTAAATTACTGAGCCTTCTATGTTCTGGCCACTATGACAAGTTTGTTTGTTTGTTTGTCTCAGTAAGGCTGGGAGGGAGGGAAGGTCACAGGGGTTAAAGAATTTAGAGAAGAGACACCCGGATGTCAAAGGTAAATGGCAGTCTTCCAGTTCACTGCAGTTTAGTTTCAGAGATTAGTGAAAATATATGCATACAGTACACATAAAATCACTGTCAGTCAGCGGAACCAGCAGGAAGTTCATTATTAAAGCATGCTCCTAAATTATTCATAACTATGCTGGGTAACAAAAGAGATATTTTGCACAAGTTGCAGCGACTTCACTTGAATGTATTAAGTTTGTGTTTATGCTTGGATACTCCTGCCAAGAAGTTCATGTTTTTGGTTCAGTTTGTCTGTTAGCCTAAAAACTTGTGGTCCAATTTTAATCAAACTTAGTGGAAAGAATTTTCATGGGAGATGCTATTGAATTTTGGAGAAGCTTCAAATACAAGGCAGACGCACCAAATATATTTTAGTGCCGCTGACATTATGAGATACGGTGTTCAGGTGTGAGTTGAACCAAAAACAAAGTACACACCCACTGAGCCGAAGAACAAGTGAAATCACCAGCATCAACAAGAAACATGAAAGAACCAGAAAGACGTCACATCAAAAATATTTGTTCTGTGTTTGTTTGAACAAAGTAGAAAGAGATTAATTTTTTTGTTTCAGAGTGTTTTTGGATTTGTTACGAAGGCAGCAAATAATAGCAACTAGACAAAATATTTTCAAATATAACAATGTGAATAGTTTTTTGCAGATTTAAGTAAACATATCTTTTCCTTGTGAATATATTTTTTCTAACAATCATATCTGACAACAAGCTGCATATAGTGGTGGCACTTGCAGATTTTTAAATAAAAGAAGAATGGACTAATAGCCTTGGTGGGTCGGCATATGCCCTCATTGTTGTAATTTTTTATCATAGTAGAAAATGTTGCGCTGCACCATGTTTTGCAGTGAAAAGTTTACTCATAGCAGTCTTTACCACAAGCCTGAATATTTGTTATTTCACCATCTTCTTTACATTTACAAAGAATTTCTCTCCTTTTTTTCTCTTAATCAAATTTTTTTTTCCCACCGTAAATATCTGATGCAACTAGCAGGCCTGTGATGCGTTTGCCTAGTTTTGACACAGGGGTAATGGAGATCAAGAGGTTATAAGCATGACTTGCAGGGAATCAGTCATGTGCGGCAGCATAGCATAAAAGTGATTTCTGAACCTGTTTTGTCATATGACTAGAAGTACTTGTGCAGGTCTCTTTTACGTACACTAACCATAGTTACTGTATATCTAGCATACAGATCTAAAAGCCAGACGAGATCACAGTTGCAATATATTTATGTTAAGAAGAAGAAAACATCCAATACCCAGCATAGAGAGTTTTAATTAATCCACATTAATCCCTTTTTTTACTCTCCTCAGTCCATGAGTCTTAATAGGCATTCAGGAACACTATGTAAGAGTATGCCAAAAAGCTGTGCAAAAACAGGGGAGGGGGACATACTTAAATCACATATGATCAGTCTACTGCCTGTGGCGGTGCTGTTTAATACTAGACACAGTGTGTAGCAGAGAGTTGAAATTAAAAGACCCAAGTAACTTTACAAAATATGATATGTGGAATAAAGGTTGCTGAATGTGAATAAAGTGATCTATAGAGAAAACTGCAAGCGTCATGCTTCATCGCTTCATAGATGGCCGCAAAACCTCAATTGTGAGAAGCCAGGGGAGTGGAAGAGGTAAAATCCACAAGTTTCAATTTGTGTGAATGCGTGTGCACATTCATTTTTCATTCTCACATGTATGCAAGACATGAGCAGGGTGAGGTAACATCAGATAAGCAGAAGAGGAAATTAAACAGGAGAGGGGGGGCAAAGAAAGATTATAGAAAACAGAACAGCTACAACAACAATGAGAAAGAGAGGAATGACAGAATGAAATTGTGAGAGAGAAAAGCAATGAGAGACTACCTTTTTTGGCAACCTCCATCTCCTCCTCGGTCCAGCGAGAAGTTTCTCCGGTTTCACCAGCACCAACTAAATCACAAAGAAAAAAAGACACAGCCCCATCAGCACTAAACTAGAGAGAGAGAAAGTGTGGAGGGAGACAGACACCTAGAGAGAGAGATTGACTGTCCTCTTTTCAGCGCTCTCCTTCTCATGGCCGCTAATCTAATAATCTGTTTACATTCACGGGCTGCCGAGACCTGCTCCCTCACTTACACTCTCACTCTACCTCTCTCTCTCCCCTTCCCCACAGCCCAGAGCAAGGTCTCCGCCACACTAATCCAGGAGGGAGGGCCTTGGTCAGCTGATGTAGCATCAGACAGTGGTAGAGTTAAGAGCCCTGCCTCCCTCTTTGGGAAATGGCCTTGGATGGAGACAAATAGACAGATAGAACAGCCAGCCCAAAACCCTCCCACGTTCTGCTGTGACACTGCAAATTTCATGCACACACACACAGACATAGACACACACCCCTCCTACTTGCTTCGGCTTGGCTACACAGATCCACACCCCCCACAAAATTCATAGAAGTGCATGGTTAGAGTGGAGGGGGCCGCCCTAGTGAACTCTAGCCCACTCTCCCTCATGACACCCACTGAGCCTGTGTAAACATTTGAACTAATATAGCAGATGTACCCTTGACATTAACAGCAACTCTAACCCCCACCCCCAAACAACCTCAAACCCACCTTGATGATGAGGAGATCAATTATCACTCCTAAGTAGGCTCCTACCAAAGGTCCCCCGGCCACAGAGTCTGCTACATTTAGTTAAACAAATGTCTACTGGACCAGGCTTCCTTTTCCCAGGGCAAAACTCACATGCTCTCCTCACGAAAGTTTGGGACCTTCTAGGGTGATCATTAATCTCGTGGCTATAAAAACAGATATGGTGTTCATCCCTAATGAACCAGATATGGTGTTCTAACTTAATCAGACACTTATACACACAAACACGGACAATCCCCCATTGCTTCAAACAAGATCAAACTCCAAATGGTTGCCCCCACACACTCAGCAGCTTCCTCACCTTATCTTGCACCATTTCAACAAGCAAGACTGACAGAAAAGCAGCTTTAGCTTCTAGTCAGCTTACTTATAAGAAGCACCATAGCTAGAAAGGTTACAATAAAGTAAGTGAACAGATTCCGTCTAGTAAATGTAGTACCGGAGGGAGATTATAGTTGACACAGTCCTATGTAAAGCATGATACACCCAGAAAAGAGCCAGAGAGGTCACAGAGGTTTAGAAGATGGAAGGACCCACTGCAGACTGTTGTTTAATCACATTATAGGGCAGATTTTGCATAACTCAAGACTGTTCAGAAAGGTAGAGCTCAACAGGCAGTGAAGGGACCAGATGGCATGAAGCGCTGCACTCTAAAAAAAATAGTGAATAATGATACATATCATTGCCACAACAAGCTTAACACACAGGGACTTTACCTGAAAACCTGAGCTACCATTGTCAAACTGACAGACGTCAACGGATGGCAGAGCATAAGTGCGTGATGGCTTGCCATGACAACAGTTTGGCTAGAGCAGCGCACAGCCATGTTGATGGAAAGAAATTATACAGTGGAGTGCAATTCAGGACAGAATTTGTGTGAAGTGGCAGTGAGAGCAGCAAAGCAGTGAATAGCTTATGGTTGTACACATCTTAAGGAGAGAACCAGAGAAGGTATAGTCATAGAGATATGTCTGATAATAAAACTTGTTAAGGTGTATCTTTGGCTTGTGCTATTTGATTCGCCCAGCTCCTTAAAAAATAACTGACTGTATAAGCACTGTCGCTTATGCCAGACCTGTCCATGAAAACAATTAATTATTTATGAGTAAATAAAATGTTTTAGGCTACTCTGAGATTTACATAGCTTTATGGAATGCCACAGAATCTCACACAATTCAATGCAATTCAAATTAAAATTTGGACATTTATGTCATTTATCTATTCCATTCAGGCAATTAATTTGATTCACATTTCAATCAGCAGGGGTTGTGACACTATATACTCTGGCCTAGCTTTAAACTTGCATAACAGCAAATATGTAAAAAAAAGAGTAGCAACATGGTGATTGCTAGTTCAAACATAAAATTTGAAGATGCCCTTTCATTGTTCAAGTCGGAGGCCTGCCAGCATTGTGACTTCCCAAAGACTAAAAAAACGAAAGCAGTAAAATAAGAACCGACAAAACAAAAACAGTGTGTAAGCACCGAAAGAATGTACTGACTTACATGAATAGCATAATGAAAATGATGCAGCAAATTCAACGCCCCCCAGTGACAAGCTTAGGTGAACTCTGTGTGGGCGAAAAGCTATTAGAGACCACACTACACTGACAAGCAGATTTGCAGCCCTGCTCAGAGAAACGAGTGTGAGAGTCATGGAGATCACAAGGAGAATCGATGCATTTATGGCAGCCATAGTATGTTTATTTGAAGAAATGTCTTTTATTTCTAATAATCATTAATCGATTTATCGAATGACTTGGTATTTTTTTTGTGTTTTTTTATTTAATGATTGATTTCTATTTGACATAAAAGATATTTCTGTTTCACAAACAAAAGTGCAGTATTCTTTTGCTTTGTTTGTTTGTGTGAGACAGCATGGGACATAATGAATGTCTCAGTTTCTTAAAATGTCTCTAAGACAGAACATATTTATATTTTTTCTCATTTATAATTTGCATTGTTTTGTTTCTCACCTCACTAATCCCTACATTACTCCGAAAAAGAAAGGATAAGAGAAATTACAGTATTTTGTCCTTTTGTCTGAGAAATAATAAAAGGACAGTTTTTCCATTTATAAATTTTACTTAAATCTAGTTTTGCAATAAAATAACCAATTCAAATTCTAATCATGAGCAGAAATCATGAATCAAATCCAATCAAGAATTCAGCGAATCATTACATCCCTGCTGCTAATAATTGTAATGAAAAACTGTATTGATACTATTTTTGGTTCTTTTCATCATTTTTTGTTAGCAAAATTAAGGATGCACCGATATGGAAATTCTGGGTGGTCTGATACCCATGTTTTAAAGTAACAATTTAGTTGATAACTAATACCGATATCAGAACCCTTTGGAATCAAGTTTAAAGCACTTGATTCCATTACATAGAGTACTCTGTTCAACAATGCAATAAAGCAGGTGATTACCTTTATTAGCATCCAAGGAAGCTATTGGAGTCTGGGGTTTCGCAGGCTCCTTCATGGCCTTCTGCGCTGGATCACCTTTAGGGAGTTGCGGAGGATCTGGCAAGGCAGGCTCACTGGTAGGGGGGGGTGCCTCCTCAGCTGCCACGGATGCAGCCTCATTGGCCATGGAGCGTGTGGTGATCCTTCCCTTACGGCGGCCCTGGCTGTTGGCAGTCTTCCTACCACGTGGAGTGTTTTGCTCCTTTCCGTCCTCGTCCTCCCCACCGTCACACTTGTCTTTGTCCTTGCCAATGTCCCTGTGGGTTTGGAGATGTACGACATAGCTTTCGAGGCTGTCGGTAAAGCAAATATTTCATTGCTTCTGAATCAGCAATAATATGTCCTTTTGAGAATCTTTTATTATGAAATAAAGACAATTGAGCTTTATAAATTGTATCAATCAAGAAACAGTGACAACAATAATGAAATTACTTAAGTATGATGTAATACTGCTAAAATGATCACAGTTTATGGACCCATGGCACCAGGAAGACATACTATCCACAACCCACCTAGTATCCTCCTTTTCATCTTTCTCTTCCTCGTCCTTCTTTTCCTCGTCCTCTTTTTTTTCAGATTTCTCTGATTTGTCCTCTTCGTTTTTGTCGTCTGATTTGTCTTCTTGTGAGGGACGTGTTATTTGCTGAAGACAAAACAAAAGGAGAAAATAGTGAGCTGTTTTTCCTTGACAGCTTAAGAAAAAGGTCATTGTGTAGATTAGTTAAAGTGATTTAGGTTGCTTTCTGTTTGTATTAATAAAAAAATATATTGATCAACTGATATGCGCTGATTATTAGTAACTCGGGAGACTGATAATATATATATTTGGACCCACTACACATTTGCACTAAAAAATAAAAATCTTAGTAACTGTACAATCAAACAGTAGTTATACTGAGTACAATTTACTCAAGTAGTAAGGTACAATTTATAGGTACTTTAACTCTTATACTTTCACTCAACTATATTTTTGAAGAGATGATTATGCTCCTGAATTTATTAGATAATTTAATCCCTAATCACTGGACTGATTAGTAAAATATAAATTTGCCAGGTTATTAACCATTCAAATTGCTTTAGAGTCACATTATTCCTCAAAACTAGAGGCAGAAAAAATGTAATGGCTACAATGAGAAATTAAAATTTTACACTATAAATCAGAGTTGAAAACCTTGTCCAGGTAGGTTTAAGGCTATGCGACAATTGATAATCGTCATATTAGCTAGCATCTAAAGAGACAAATGAACAGATAATGTTCCTTCATTACAAACCGAGCAATCTTCTCATTTGTCTCAATCCCTCAAGTAGAGGAAAGGGCCTGATCATGACAATCTTTGCATCACACTGCAAGATAAAAATGAAGTCTAGTGTAGAAAAGAAGATAATCTTAGTATTTCAGGTGTAAAAGGGCAGAGGTTTGTTTCACGCAGATATATACAACAAGAGAAGAGTTAAACATCATTTGAAAGTGAATCTTCAAAATTCAAAAACAGGTCCAACAGAGTGAGTGAAGACAGAGCAACATTCTTTATCATAACTGCTGGCGCAGTAACCGCAGAATGCTTCCTCCTGCCTGTTCCATGAAAGTGCTGTGCTGGAACAAGTCCGGCTATGCCAAGCCAAACATCCCATGCTGGTACCAGATGGAGCCCAAGAATGCGCTTCACTGAATGGCAAAGATATGGGCTGAGGTTGTGGACATGTACTTTACTACAATTTGGTTCAGGCTGCTGAGTCATGCAGTACAAAGTGATATAGAAGTGTTCAACAAAAACAGGCCATAAGCAATTAGAATTAGAGGCTGCTATGGCTAACTGTAACCAGAAAGTTAAATGTGATTTCTGCCATTCCTTTTAAATGTGTAGCTACACAACTAACAAAATTAAACCTACAGCACTTAAAAGAAACTCACATTTGATGCTATCTCAAGTTTTCCCCCATTCTGTTCAGTACACAGCCTTCGAGTTATGACATTTAAATCAAATATATACAAATTGTTAGCTACTCCCTTGTATAGTCTTTTGGATGCAGAAGTTGTAGAGATGATGAGCCAAAATTATTATTTTCAAAATTGTTCACCATGGCAATATTGCAAGTCAAAAGAGAAGAGGCATTTTCACTGCATATTGACAAAATTTGGACCCTCAAAGGGTGATGATACATCTGTTTAATTAATGGCAATTGGTTTACAGAGTTCAGATTGCAGCTTGATAGATACTTAAAACTTAAGTCTTAAGCTATTGACTTATTATGTGGCAGTAGCAGCTTTGAAAAAGTATGTTTTTGGAAATCAGAGAACTTTTTGCAGAGGTGAGGCTTTGAGCCAGACTTTTTCTCCACATACATGCCCTACAGTGAGATGCTGTTCTGGTTGGGTCAGGGAGTGCTTGTGTTTGCTTT
>KV751332.1:0-43415 GCA_001698575.1 Mola mola | reverse complement strand
CAAAGAGCCTCTGCACAGCTGTTCTCCAAAAAGTCAATGAGGCCCTACAGTTCTGTGGCTCTTAAGTGTTTTGAAGTGATGCTCTTTGCTGCCCTGGCTTGAATAATTTGAAAGTTTAAATTTCTCCCTTTCTTTTCTGAATAACAAATTCCACCAGAGGAATGTCTCTCTCACTCAAAGCAACTTCATTACAAGCATAAAAAATAAAAAAAATCTACTTAATTATTACAATGCTTAATTTCAATAATGCTTTGTTTCAAATTGATACATTTAGTTCCACCATCCAATGACAAAAGGAGTGGTTTAAGCAAAAGAATTACAGATAAGTGAAGGAGAAAAAGAAATGTAAATATATGTGGTTGACAGCAGTTTATCCATGATATATACTGCTTTAATTCATCTAATCTAAGTCTATCTACAGATTACTGTTGTTATATGCATATTATTTTATTGCTGCTGCTTTTCCCATTTGTCTTGTCTGTCTATATATGCTACTCTTTTTATTGTATTGTCTGAATCAACTGTCAGTCAGCTATTTACCTGTTGCTCATGTGCCGCAATAAATGACATTTATGTAATGCATATTGTCATGTCACTGTAATACTGCGTGCAACTGTTAACGGGTCTGTCTATATGAATTCTGTTTAAGAGCTCTGAAAAATGTCCAATTTGAAAATAAATCAAATTGTTTACACAATTCTTAGCTGAATAGCAGCCACATCTCTAATTTATGAATAAACACAAAGTGGAAAAAACAAACCACTTTATATTTCAAAGAGAAACACTGAAATAATTACATTATTAAGTGAATAGGTAACATAATCCTCCATACTTTAATGTTTCCAGCACATGTGCAAAGTATGTTCCAAAGCAGTCGCCATTTAAAAGAAGTAAGACCTGAGACTGATAAGAAATTTAAAATTGTCAAAAATGGATACATAAAGGTTAGCTTATGAAATGACATGGATGCAACAGAAAGGTGGAACTCAACTGTATGGTCCGCACTGATGCAGCAGTCTAAATCTGCATGTACTTGAGTGTGTAAACTTCATCTATTTTCTAAAGTAGGCAGTGGTTGCAAGCGTGTTTTTAATTTATTTACTGAATAATTATCTTTGCAAGATGCACATGTGTATTAAGACTACTTCATACTCCAGCCAGCAAATACTAAATTTAAGCAAGTAGAGAGGTGATCAACAGTGACAAACGAGACTGGCTGGCCAACACATACTGCAACATCATACACCTAAACCAAGTTAAATAACTTTCACCTGTAACACACTGTGCCTGCACAGCATCACATACAAAGGTGGTTTCCTACAAAAATAACAGTGTAGCACAGAGGCTACTCTCTGCTAGAGACACAATATTTATAACAACACAAACAAGTATGTCGCCTCTTCATTTTTTGTTGACAGTCCGGCATGGTTTTCAGATGTTTTCAAATTAATTAATTGGTTGTTTTTGTTTTATTAAATTTAAAAAAAATGGATCATTTATCTGAAGTGTCAGTTGTATTTCATGTTATGGGCATATATTAGGGACATCAGTAAATGGTTTGATGCACAGTATGTTACAGTAAGAGTAAAAATATTGTCAACTTTTCTATTTATTTAATCACTCATCTTAAAAATCAAGAATCATTTTGAATTTAAATTGATTTTGAAAATCAGACAGCAAAATCAGGATCTAACTAAAATAAAAGATTTTTTCAAGTTACTCAACCATGCTATCTGCACTCTAAAAAATGACATTCAGAATAAATTCCTTTTCCCAGAACAGAAATACATGTACATGCATTCCATACACCCATGGCTCAACAGGTCATTAAAACCTTGTCTGTATATGTGCTGCACCATCTACCCCTAAAATAGCTATTAGACTTCCCACAAGTCTTAAGTAAATTTACAGTACAAGGAGAGGAACTGTACAAGCAACCGAGGCATACAAAACACTACACATTCGAAGAAGAGCAGACAGAAGAAATAAGTCCAGTGACTGTGGTATCAACTTTAAAGTGTAAATGTGAAAGTCTGTGACATACCTGCAAGCTCATTTGCTTGTCAAAAAAACTCTTTTTTTCTGCTGTGAGCCACAGCTTACTAGAGTGGCTAATGTGAGTTTAGCCTCCAGTACTTCCATAGCGGTCGCAACAGTAGCAGTAGAGGGGCAGGACAGCACCATTGCAGAGCTCCTTAGAAGGACTGCTAGACCACAGCACCACTGCACATATTCCAGGAAAGCGTGTCATCAGGCCGCTTAAGCCGCCCAAAGAATTGTCCATCTCACATGCATGCAGTAATCTATGTAGGGTCACTCAAGGTAATCCCTGCCGAGCACTCCTCTTTGATTGGCACTCACAGCAGCACAGTGAGTGTTTTGGGGCTGTCAGATGGCTGGGCTGTACCACCTCAGCCATTTCAGAGAGGGGTGAAACTCACTCTCTCTGTCTCTTTCAGAAGAAACAGTAAATGAATAAAAACTTTAAAAACAAAAACAAGAGCACACTTTTAGCTTTAAACACAGACTTGGTCTCACTGAAGGTTTTTTCATTCTAATTTTTTAAAGCTCTTACCCTGCAATCCACTTTTCTTGCTTTTGCTCTCTTTGTTCTCTTCCTTCCCTCACTGATGACTCACTCTACTTACTCAAACTGTAATTGTCAAGTCACACAATGGCTGGGGCATCTTAATGCACATTATTCCAAATGGCAATACATTTTTTGAAAAACAACCAACATCATAGAAGCCATTTGACAACGGATCTCAATCTCAAGGTGATAAAATATATATTACCTCAATCAACTCTACCAATATATAATAATATAATATAATATATATAATATCACTCCCAATACAGAAAGATATTTTCTCTTTCTATCAGATAAAAGTCCTCCCTCAACAAGATGGATCCATAGTACGGACCAAACATGAAAAAGCTAAATAGAAAAGAAAGAAATTGTGCCACTGATGTAGTAATTAAAGAACCACTGTTTTTTGCCCTCCAATTCTTTCAATGCAAGCAGTCTACAAATCAACCCCTGACATATACACTTCAAGACATTTTTTAATCTCCTGAAACCGACCAATATTTGATAGCACAAAAAAACAGTACTTGGTAGATTTTAAAAAGTTTCCAATGTATCCTCTATACTGTATGGCCATCATATTCAGTTTTATTCAACTTGGTCCAAATATGCAGCATGATAATTTACTGAGCGACAGAATCATTTTCCATAATCCTTAACATATTTTAATGCATATCTGATCGTATTTGGTGAAATAGACATATTGTCCTTTCATAGATAACACTCATGTATCTTTGGGATAATTAACAAGCAAGAAAAACTGTTGTCATATCATCTAAGAACTGTTTGCTGGTAATTGTTAAATAAGGTGGGAAGTGCCAAATCTGCTCTTTACCACACTTTGATCTATGAATATTGCCAGTGATAAACAATCCAAATTGAAAGCACTTTATACATAAATGAGGTGTGGTAAGTTTATCTGTCACACAGAATTGGCTGGACAGGAGACATGAAACAGGTGTGCTAAACAAATCTGACGAACTCACAATGTAGAACACCTCAGCCACCAGACAACGTTTCCATCGAAAACTTTGTGTGAAAACTTCTGTTTCTAAATGAAGTCTAGTTACATACAAATGTTAGATTCATAGTTGAAGTGGTGCTCTTCATACAAATTTGAAATTGAATTAACATATTTATTGTTGCTGCGACATTAAAGAAAAAAATGACAAGAGTCTATCAACCAAAGGAGGAATGATTTATAAACTGAAATCCTATTAAATCTTGGGATTACCTGGTTCCTTCCTCTACGCCTTCCATAGTTTCGCCTCACCAGCGTCTTGTAGTTGTGGTTCTTCTTGGTCAAATAGTAGTATAGGACACAATCGGCAACACACTTGAAACAAGAAAAGGTATATTATAAATAATGCATGACAAAAAGGGAACAAAATTAAGCATTTACTTGTTTTTTTACTTCTTGCAAAATCATCGCAAAGTTCAGTTTGGGGTTTATATAGCCAACAAGTAAAGGATTTTAATATTGCTGTTAATTATAAATACAAAAGAGCAGAATAACAAATTCTAAAGGCTCTTTAAGCCAACGGTTAAATAATCATTGCTGAAGGATTCATTATAATCTTGACCGTTTAATTACAAGTTTATATTTTACTATAAAAAGTAATCACAAAGAGATTTAAGGTCTTAATTCCAAATAGATTCTCATGTTTGGACTTTTGGAAACTTCAACTTAGAAGTCCACCTGGAATGAAAAGTGTAATTTTAACCAATTTAGATTACATCCTCGATCATACTGTCGCCTATTGAATGATAGATGACCAAAAAAAAAAAAAAGACAAAAAACACATTTCTTTTTATTTTCATATTCAAATTTAATGTTTTCTTCCAGTGTAACCACAAGTAACGTGACATTACATCACCATGTCTGAGTCAATTTTGACAAATAATGTCGTGGCATCCGGCTGTCAATCAATCGTCAATGTTTAAAGGAGTTCAGCATAGCTTAGCGGAGCTATGACCGTTGCTGAAGTTGCCTAGCTATCCAGAGTCATCTCATTATTATGTTGTGGCTTCTATCTTGTGACTGGTTCTTTCCCGTTTTAGTGGGTAATACATTACAAAACGGCAGCTATATACTGTCCAATGTCTGTTTTAGGTGGAAAATAGTAATGATTTGAAATCCTGCTAGTTATTCGGGCATAGCTGAAAATACAGAAAAAATTTACCTTTCTCTCCAGATACGAGGCAATCAGGCCAAAGTTCTTTGGGTGTTGGACGAACCTGCAAGAATTACATTTTGTTACTCATGTACTTTTACTAAAGTAAACTTTACTAATATAAAGTTCAAAGTGACATTGAGGCCAAAAAACAAACACTAAAGGCCACCTGTATCAAAAACAAAACAAAACAACTCACTTCTCCTTAAATATCTCCTTTTCGTGGTCGGTCCAAACATTCATAAAGTGTCGAGCTTTGTATACTTTCATTGGGTCATCCATCAGGCCATTCATATTGATAAACTTCACTCTCCTCTGCTCAGAGTCGTACATCATGGGAGGGATGACTGACAGCTGCCTCATCTGTTTCTCGTTGTTCTGTAAAACATGGACCAGAAATGTGGTCAGTCACTTCTATTTGGGCTGTTGTCATCTAGGTATGTTGTTTCACATCTACACTGTAATATAAAGAAAAGATCCTCAAGACAGTTCCTACCTCCTGCTCTGAAAGGCCATCTATGATTTCAGAAATCTCATGCTCGCTTCTTGCAATTGTTGCAGACAGGCCAGTTCCTCTTTGACCAACCCTGTAGAAAAGTTATCCAAATGCTACAACTTTAGGCATTTATTTTAGAAGTTACATTAAATTTGTAGCCTGTACAAAAACAAAAGTAGTAAACAAAAGTTTCATTCTATTCTATTCAGAGAAATTAAAATTTCCAGTGTTTTATTGTATGACCTCTTTAGAGATGTTTCTATTCCAACCATACCCTGAGTCAAACTGAGAGAAAGGATACAAGTTTTGGAACTTTCTTAAAAGCTTAATAAAACAGAATCATTGTACGAATTAATAATTGAAAGAAACTTTTTGCTTGGTTATTTCTTGCTGGTTTAGCAGCGTGCATAAAGGAGCAACAACACTCTTCCACTCTTCCCAGAGGCACCCAGACAGCATGTGCCTCTGGCCAAAGTAGGCCACTGCACACCACCTAGTGTTGTGTAGTGAGGTGATAGCTACACAGGCATCTTAGAAATGGAGCATCTCTGTGTAGGTTCTCAATCGCCCAGGTCATGGTAGTCTTAAGTGCTTGAATTGAACACTTAAATGGAGTTTAAAATGTCTGGTTGTCGCCACAAATCCTGTCAACATTGTTGGGGCATTAAAAGATTACTAGAGACACTTTGACTTCATTACAGTCCCTCCATCTTTGTACCACTCACTATATTGATCATTCCCCGAAGAATTCAATATCTTTACTCCAGTCCTGTGAAATATGAAAAGGATAGACCTAGGGTAAGCAAAAATTACACCCAAAAAATGACTTGAAAATTAAAAACGAATGAGCATTTTCTTGGAGAAATAGGCTATGAACTTGATTAGATTGTTTGAATATGTGCCACATATTTAAATACGTTATCCTATCTGGCAGGTATGGCCATAAAATGAAATCAAAGGTGATGATCTGGAATTTGTATCTTTTCAGCTGGGAACAATTTGAAATGTGAACTGCCCAGTATACTGCCCAGCACTCCAGAAATGAGAGGAGAAATTAACCATGTCAATGAGGAGCAGTTAAATCTATTCTGTAAAAGCGTATTAATTGCTTCGAAGATTAGTCCCAAATAGCAACTCAAAACTTATCATTTTCATTCAATCTTCTGCTTTTTTCCACTCTCTGTAAATACAGCAACTTAAAATCTGGATGTTCTGATTAAGTGTCTGATTTGATCACATTTCAAAATAATTTTCAAGGATTTTAACAGGCCTATGGTATGAGCTAAGCTTCGGTAATAACACTGTAGTAATGCTACATGAACAGGGCTTTTAAGTTCTCTTCTGTGGGCGAGTTCTCTTCTCACCAGCATTTTTGTTTGAAATGCCCATCCCTATTAGATAAACTGAACATATTCTTTGTCATTTTGGGCTCATTCTTACACTGTAACATCCAGCATATCTCACAGCTCTTTGGCAAATGCTTTAGTAAATGCTATACTGCCAAAGTATGCTCACTTATATTTTACCAAAATTCATTATGAGTCATCCCTAGTACCCTCAGCCTGTATGAAAACAAAGTCCATGCTTTCCAGTGTAAACCCTTGTGCACTATGGAACAGACAAGGAATATTTTGAAGCAAGAGAGCAATTTTATAATAGCATGCCTGTAAACCAAGAGCCAGTCCCAGCCAAAGCACATCAGCACAATAATGATATTAATGTCAGGATTTTGACCAGTTACAGGAATAGAGCGCGTTACCTTTGGAAGCGCTCCTGCTGCTCTCTCTGCTTGCGGATCTCAGGGAATTGTCTTTCATAGTACTCCCGTGTCCTGCTCTCCTTGGCTTTGCGTCTGGGGTTATTCTCCATTCGCTCCACCTTCTTCTCCCATGCCTCCATCAGCTGGTCATAACGTTGGCAGATCTTCTGTTCCTGTGTACAAACACAGCATTGCAAATGCTAAATCAAGACTGTGCTTTTGTCATTACCTTAAGAGTCAAAATTCCCAGTGCCCATGCAATAACACAGAAGATTCCCAAATAATATATTATGAATACAGTATATTACTTATCATGATGGAGCTAATATTATGATATTCCCAAGGCAGTGGCATCTGCCCTGTATTCTTAAAACACTCACATCCTAAAAAATTCTAACAATATTTTAAATAAAAGTTTGATGATATCTAATACAATGACTTGATAAGTATGGCCAATGCCAAATGATTTCAGATACAATGGCAAGAAAATTCTTTCAGATGAAACAGAGGATTTGGTGCAGTTTGTTGGAGGTACCCTGTGAAGGTTCCTGGGCAGAAAGACATAGATGCAAGTAACAGAAACAAGTATTAAAATCTAACTGCCTAGGTGTCATGATCATGAAGGTGAAGATAAGATATGTGCATTATTTTTTAAATACATACACCTATCAGTAAATCAGTGTTACAGTATATATTTAAAGACAACAAATAAAACATTTCCAGAGATAAAAGAGTTAAAACACTGTGGGAATATATGGAAAGACTTCTGGACTCGGAGGACAATACAGCCTGATTTCCACTCTGGGTTGAGGGATAAACAATTCACCTTCCTCTTGGCATGAGGCCATGTACACTCTGCCATTGTTCAAAAAATCTGTCTGACCCTAACACTGAAGAGCCAGAGAAAGGATGGACTCACTGAGCTACAAATAAGAACCAAGAGTTTTAACATGGGGTGATTTGGAAATATAAAAATCACTGGTCGCTGATCAGGACGACAGTGAAACAGTAGCTTGGCAACCATATTTCTCAGATCTGTCCTTTGATGTGACAATATTTATTATTATAATGCATATAAAAGTAGTTCTTAGCCCAAACTTTCCTCAAACAGAGGAAATTAAGGCATTTCCTGTCCTGTAAAAAAAGTGGCTTTTATCAGCCATGCTAGCGGTGAGGTTGGAGGGATGAAACATAGGCTGCTATTGAACAGATTGCTACTGTTAGACATTCATTGTACCAGAGCATATCTATTCATTTAAGTGAAATGTCTCAACAACTATTGGATGTTCTTCCAGTATGTTTTTTTTAGAGGCTTTTTAGAGTCCATAACAAAAGAGACACTTACCCTTTGTTTACGAGCGTGATTCCTCCTCTTGAAAAACAAAATCAGCTTCTTCCTCATGACTTGGTTGCTACAACAGAACAACTCTTATTCAGTAAATGAAGACTTTCTTCATTAGAAAAGTTATGGTGATATCTCTGAGAATGCATTTAAATTTTTTTAATGCCCTTTCAGAAATCTATTATTTCAACAATGACAAGAGTGGCCGAAATTTTGAAAATCCTTCAAAAGGCACAGAGCTTAATTGTATGTACAATACAACCCCACCAAAAAGCAAACATGGACATACGGTTTATTTTTTTTAGGGGCAGGCACAAATACTGGGACCAATTTTGTTTACACATAAGGATGGCTGTGGAAGAGAAACGAGAGGGAGCTGACTACAGGCGTGTGGCCTGTACAACAGATTAACACAGAGGTGGTCTCTTTCCAAATAAAAAAACTGAACCAGATGGGCCGCTCTCATGGTACAGACGGAGAAGGGTTTGTTGAGCTGACCTGGCCTTTAACCCACATCCCCCATGATAACCCTAATTAAACACACCAATTTTACATTAGAAAGAATTATTAGCTCCGATTATTTTGCAGAGGACCGCATTACTTCTTTCCACAGCTGAGATAGTTCCTAATCTATTAGTGTGGTAAGCATCACATTTGCTGCACTTCTCAAGATCACTTTTAAAAATTCAATTCATGAAACTATGGAGCAAGTATAGATACTCACGTCTTGATGTTGTCATGGTACACCTTTGTGTCTGATGGTTGATTGTACAGGGGCTAAGGGGGGAAAAAACAGACCAAGAACAAGGACTGCATTAATTATTAACTATTGGGCAAGGAGTAATATCTAACTTGCTCAAGAATTAAACATGGTCTCCGTTTCAAAGCTCATAAAAGGGCATCATTAAATCACATACCAGCTCAACTTTAGGACCAAGACCTTCCAGTATTTTATGGGCCTCTTCAGCTTTTTTCTAGAAATGAAGTACATATCAAAAATTGTAAGAAAAATTGAATTAAATGTATATGAATTTACAACTGCTTTCTGCCTGAAATAAGTCATAGTACATTAAAACTTTAGGCCCTTCAAACATGACCACAAAAGCAACATTAAAACCATTAAAACATTTGACCACTTGGACAGATTTTCCAGCTGTTACTGACTGGGGGTAAGGTATGTAGAAAGTATAAATAATTTGAATTCCTGATTCGCAGTTTTACGCCTCTGCAAACTCGAGAGGTTGCACTTATGTGGTCATATGGTAAAATGACAATCACCAAAGCGCTTGAGGTGAATTACAACAAAGCCCTAAATACTGAAATATTGATTAGTCATACATGTTCAACCAAGCAGCACAGAAGATCTATTTTGTGTAAATTTGTGATAATTAGGATATGAATTCTTGACTTAAAAATTCATTTCATAGGTCACAGGGACCTTTGGACTGCTGACCAGAGAGTTCTAATGCGTTCACCCTTGCGTCCAAGTTCATTGCTTTTGACAGAATTTCCATCAAAATGGCTGACTGCTTCACAGCGGATACATTATGGAGGCAGAAATAAAAAAATCCAGGTGCTGCCAAAGTGAGCTCAGTGCCAATATCTTGATGATGACCACAGCCAGCCCATGACAACCTCCCTTTACTCCAATGTGTGTGTGTCAAGTCAAAAACAAGAGACCAGAGAGAAACAGAAATGTGTGAGTCTGTGTGTTCAGCTCTGGGGGTTTCACAACTTGTAAATGAATCTCTGTGGTTTGAAGTTTAGTTTCTCTCGAATGCCTGTTTGCACATTCGGATGTATACTTTGTGTAACTCTTTCATCATGTTCACTTTTAGCTGAAGGAGTCAAGTTAGTGGGTTAGCAAAAAAAACAAACAAACTAAACAATTCTTGATTTTGCTACTACATAATAGATGTTTTTAGATAACAAAATACCAGGAAGGTCTTTAGTGTACAAAGTTATTGGAAACTAAAACTTAATATTCAGGGGTTTGCGAGGGTTAAAAGCACAAAAGATGTTAAATGAGGAGCTGCAGGCTTTCACTGAACCCCTTTAGCATCAATGGTGCGTCACCATATTTCACTGTAAGAGGTTAGTTACATATCCAGACATATAGCGGTTGTATTTGCATTTGTATTCGTATCTCATGATAGAAGATGCCAAGATGGTGCTGTGAAATTAACCTTGAAATAAAAATATATAAGCTTATGTGAATGAGTAGTGGTACCTGCATGAAAGGATAGATATCTTGTCCAAAATAAAATAAAATATTCCAGAAGAAAAATGTTTAATGGGAACTGCAAGAAGAGTTTTCCTGCTTTTTAGAGGCCAACAGTTACAGACTGAAACAAACAACTACAACTGCCACATTAAATCCCGTCTACAGGGCTGAAGTAGCTTTGCAGCCTAAAGGGTTAATGGCTGACTGAGAATGAGGGCGTGTCTCAGCGCTCTCAACCACAACACTGTCTGACAGACATGAACTACAATGACCTCCATAAACACACACTGACTTCCTTATTGTTCAACTGCAATACAGATAATGAGAACTGCCCCTGTCTTTGCCATTTGCTTTTACTGTATAGTGTATTTTTAATTGATTTAAAAAAGTTAAGAAAAAAGAGCAAGCATGACATATATTCTGCAGTAGAGGATGGTTACTTTACCATTACTGTCAACATAAAACATGTAAAACCACAGGCAATTTTTCCTTCAGACCCCTACAATTGCTATTTTGCAGATCATGCTTTGCCATGTAGACTTAAGTTCAAAATTACTGGATCAATATCTTCAGTTTAATATCCAAAATACTCCAAAACAATTAGACCCAGAACTACATACCATCATTTTAGGTTTATCTGATGACGAAAAAAAACTATGCAATAGGAAACAGTGTTTCCTATCATACATCATCATTTTTGCAAAGAAATTGCTTCCTATGTGTTGAGGGGAAACAAAAAAGGTTCCCACTAACAAGATGTGGCTTAGTGACCTCACATACATACTTAGTTTAGAAAAAATAAGGTATACAGTTTTGGATAGGCCTCTTTATTTCGATAACACGTGGGCACCTTTCATTATTGTCATTAAAATACAGCCGGAAATTAGTTAGGTCCTCTTAGTAGCAGGTGGGTGGGCACTGTTGTACATTGATTTGTCCCACTTTTCTGTTAATATTTTCATGCATATATTCAAGAAAACAAAACATAATGAAATCTAACTATGTGTATATCTAGCTACCCATGTTTTAGCCTGTGTAGCTACCCACGTTTACTTTTATGTTTGGACTGTATCACTGTGCTTGAATAAAAACTCTTTTTAAAAAAGTCACAAGTTATTCCAATATTTCATATCGTCCAAATTCAAACTTCAACGAATATTCATTTTGAGAATCAAAACATTCAAATAAGTCAAATGTTATTTTTCAATAGTGGTAGGACCCACAAACATTAAAGTCACATTTTGAAGAATACACCTGGAATGAAGAGGTGCCACTAAATCTGCAACAAAAAAATTGCATTTGCTGCAGCTGCTCCAACATAAAAGCCTGCTGCAGGAAATGTTCAGGAAATGTTCAGCATGCTCAGCTCAGATATGACTGAAATCCATAAGTAGAAAACTAACTAAGGTTGATATTGGAAAGTGAGAACAGGCATATAACAAAGAAACTAAATCCCTAAATGCAGAGATTCAGTTAGAAGATTTAGAGACATTTTCAGCTGTCAGTTTAGCATGGAAATGTTTTTTGTGTGTGTGTGTCGGTCGGCCATGGTTGGTTAAGTTTTCTTAACTTAAAAAACTGCACATGATTAAAAGAAATTAACCGAGCCACAGGAAAAGCAAAAGTTACATTTTCATGTTTTAAATGGTCACAGAGATGATAATGATAACATAAATTGTTTACAAACAGAGGGACCAGGAGGAGCCAAGGAGATGAAATAATGATTTGCAGCAGATGACTGACCCTGTTCTCATCGTAGATGATCTGGACTATGCTGCGGTGCTTGTGCTCCACTGGGGGAGGGGTCACTGGCTTTTCTGGCTCCACCGGCTTTGCTGCTTCCTCCTCCAGTTGTTGCTAGGCAACAAAACCAACAAAAAACATTTTGACCAAAAGCACATAGGAAAAAAACCCCCACATAAAATACATCCAGGAAAACATGGGGGGGGGGGCTCTTTTTTCCCTGATTAAACATGTCATATGGTTGTTACCAGCACCTGTTTTCATCTGTTTTAAAAATACTGGTGAAAAATCAGACGCATCGACGCTACTTTGACATGAACTTAATTTCTGATATCTGAAGTGCACACAGTCATTATTAGGCATTTTTTTCAGGCTTGTTGAATGCAACTTTTTTTTAACAGAACTGAAGTTGTTTTACATTCAGTTGAATGTTGATGTTGACAGACAAGCTGAACTGGTGTTTGATAGGTCAATGTTTACAAGGTAGGTAGGTTATGTAAACCAACCAGGTTACAGGGACCACATGAATTCATGAAATACCTCAATTAAACAAATAAAGCCATGAAAATCTTTACAAAATGCAGATCAAAAAACTGAGAAGTATGCTCTCTGAGTAAAGTTCAACTTACATTCCTATCTAATGAGGAATTCCAAAACAGATACCAGGCATAAAAAAAAAAAAAAAAATCAAGATGGGAAGGCAGGCTGGTGAAAAAATAAAACCATACCCCTTTCAGTTATTGAGAGCACACAAATTCATTGATCCATAGAAACATCTAATAGCTCGATCCAACATCCTATGTGTTTATTGCATGCTGAAACAAAAGATTTTACTTAGTAACCAACCTGCTTTTTCTTTAGCTTAAAAATCTGCTGTTCCACTTTAGCAATCTCTCTGTCCACACGGTCCATGCTCTGGATCAGCTCCTCCTTTGACAGTTTGGAGGGAGACGTGTCCTGCTCTTCCCCAATGTGCAGTGTGGGTCCTCCTGGAGATGGGGACTCTACTTTGACAGTGAACTGAGACTCCTGGCAAAGACAGATACACTCACAGAGTTAGCGAAAGAATACAACATGACATCTGCCCTTCTTGGTGTCACATAAGTCCTACCATTTGGCGCTGAGCTTTTCCAAACAGTATAGAGAAATATATACTGACATAAAATAATATTGAGGAGAGTGCTGAAGCTATTGAAGTACTGCAAACCATAGTGTTGTTCAATAGTGCTGACCATAGTAAGTCTTTAATAACAAAAATGACTTTTTAAGTTTGCAAGAAGTTAGTGAAAAGCAACATGGCCCACCTTTTTGACCTCCACAGTGGCTCTTAGACTGTCCTGCACTGTATGGGTTATAGGCAGGACAACACCGCCAGCTGTGGGAGGGTTGCGGTTCATGTGGGCCTCAGTAACTGTCTCCATGCGAGGGCGTTTTGCCTCCAAGGCCTCATGCTCAGACTGAGCTGGTATGGAGTGAAACTGCTGTTCGTAACCATGACGTCTCTCTGGAGGCCTGACGAAAAGAAGTAAACAAGAATTTTACAGACGTACGAGAAGCAACATCAACGGCGTAGACGTACACTCCCCAAACTATAGTCAACAACAACAGCAGACAATGAGATGGTATAGCAACTTAATATAGAGCCTACGGTGTATGAAAAAAACCCAATCATCTTTCAACTATTTAACATAAGCAAAACCATTACCTTTCAGTTCCAGGGTGGAATTCAGACAGTAAGGATGGTCTTCTCCGACCTTGTGGATCTTGCATATGAGTCCGGTAGTCTGGGACGGTGAAATCCTGAAGGTGAGATTCACACACCAAGAACATCAATATTTTGAACAAGGTACAACAGTCTGAAAGGGGCGGGGGTCTCAGTGCAGAGCCATGTACAGTTCAGGGACCAAAGGAAGAAAATAAAGTATTGTGAGTTCCTGTAAAGTGACAACAATGACTTTCACAGATGCATCACCCAAATCATAATTACAGAGAATAGGGATGAGTACAATAATTCAAGTACTCGTTGGTGACATTATTATTTGAGTAATGCTTCAGTGCGTACCTGTGCAATGCTGTTTTGGTTTGAACTAAGTTGAACTTAGTTGGTGTTAAATGCAGCATGTCAGTAATGAGCAGGAAAAGTAAGGCTTTAAACTTTGACCAACACAAAATAAGTCACGTTAAACTTATAGAAATACTACTTCAATGTCTAACCAAATGCACTTAAACCAAAAGAGGTAACTAGCAGAGACAGACAACAGACAGTCTCACATTATGTCATCTGCTAGCTCTGTTAGGACACACTGCTATGATAACAAGAGAGCAATTAAGATTAGCCTGGTAGTTCTAATAAGAAAAACTGTGACTGGAGATATGCTCCCATTAAGTTTGGTGGAAGGAAAAGATGATGATAGGCTGGAGTACAAGCCAAAAGAGGGAAAAGATATATGAAGACAGGAGGGCTGGACTGATAGCTGATTAGCAACGTGGGGCATGTTGGTGAAGGTGTGTTCCTGTGTGCGTTTGAAACTGCACCTGGTTTCGATTGTTGGCTAAATAATTAAGAAATGTAAATATTCTATTGATCTCTGACCAACATATAGCTGCTATATAGTGGGCTACTGCAGGATATTTAGAAAACATATGTGGAGCATTGGTTCCGCAACATTGGTTCGACATTGCACTCCTGTTTTATCTTTTAGGGTAAAAAAATATAGATATATTTCGCGAGTACTCAAATATTGAAAACACTGAAAATGCCAATCCCTAAAGTGAGGCAGTGACATCACTACACTCTTTTGCATATCTCTCTGATGCAGCAAGCTTTAGTTCTGATAAATACAGCTGTTACTGGTTCCTTTATTCACATTTAATACATGCAGCTGAGATCTAAAGCATCAGTTTAGTTGACAAACCTTTTCTATTTGAAGTTGCATAAGCACACCGATGATTTATCGAGCTCTGAGCACTGTTAAAAGCTGTCTGAGAGACATCCTGGTGGCCTAGGGGTTTTAGGTAATGACCATTTAATTGCAACCTCCCCTAGTTTGAGTCCAACTCTGGTCAGGGCACTTTGCTGTCATAAAAAAAGAACATACTGTGATCCCCCATCTGTTAAAATTAAGAGATCGACCAATATGAAATTTTTGGAGACAGATATCAGGGAGTAAAATTAAGTTCCGATAACTGATAATGGCCGATATACACAAATTTTTCACAGTGATCTCTGAGATTATGAAGTGATTGTTACAAAGATATGCTACGGAGAATAATATTTTACAGATAAAAAATACATTTTTACATACTTAAATGACAGCAGTGCACTGCAAAATTAAAATTTCTTGTAAATTTAATATAAATTACCCCATCTGTTTCTGTAGTGTGTTCTTTAAAACCACATTTTTTGATAGTATCAGTTAAACCAAAATATTGGTCAGGCTCTATTTAAAATAACGAAGTTATGTCATGTGCAACTTCAGTAAAAAAAAAAGGGAGAAAAACTAAGAGATAGCATGGGTTGGCTTGGATGTTTGGCAGGCACTATTTCAAACTGATCATCAGTCAGTGCACAATGAAATTATAAAAAAAATGCATCACTGCAACTTCTTACACTCAAGAAAAATAAAATTGATTTTGTAAATGTTAAAAAAGAAAGTACTATTTCATTACTCCAGAGCTTTAATCGGAAAGCGATTAGGTAAAAAACACATAAATGTTATCAGCACTGTGTGACTTCCAAACAACCCTGAACAAGCAAATGCAATTACAGGAAAATGCCAGTTTAATCTATGATTCAAAACAAACAATCCAGATGCCCAGAAAATACCACTGACAGTTTTCTGTGAAAGTAAGTTTCTAAGAAGTTTGTCATCCACAATAAATGTAGTAACAATAATAAGCATCTCCAAATTTTGACAAAAGTCAAACAACTTGGAAATGGAAAATGAGTTGCAACTGATTATGATACTTACATTTTGTAAGTTAAGTTCATGATCAAAATGATAATTCATTTAGACAGAATAAAAACTCAGAGAGTTACATTTCTCAGATTGTCTAAGAGCAACTGCTGTTGTCTGACTTGGTATCAGTTTGCCATGGAGCACCTAATTTGGGTGGAAGTCTCCTCTCCTCCTCCTGCACTAACAATGATACTGTTCCCTGTTTTATTGTTTTCCAGGAAAAAAGAGCATATGATCTACCGACTTCACAGTGAAAATGGCAAGTTTACCTAACCTGGTCAGTAATGGACTAAACGGCTCTTTTTCTGGCACTTAGCCATTAGCCTTAGCCATGAATGCCAGGGCTTGCCTGCCCATGTGTAATACAGGCAAAATAAAGTCATGTTAACAAAGAAACTGAAGCGAATCAAAACAGTTTTGTACACAGCATAAACTGTCCATACTCAATAATGATAAGAGCCCTGTATTGTGAATGTTGGTAAGAGAAGTAAAGCAGAGCTTTATGCATAATCCTAAACTCTAGCAAAACTACACCAGGGAAGCAGCATCGTGCCACACTGTTACGAAAGGATCAAGTACAGAATAAAAAAATGATCAATAGCTGCAGCCCTCTGGGAGTCAATCCTGTAGGGTCCAGTATTGATAACCCGTACCCACGCCGACCCATAATGTTCAATAAAAGGACTTCAGTCATCAAATATACTTTTTCTAGTGACACAGGTAGTCAAAGGATGGTTGATTTGTGTTCACTTTCTGTTGGGGGCTTCGCTCTCAAGCATAGTTGTCGATTTGTGATACGCTAGCTTTGCCTAGCAGAGTTTGAACTGCACCTCATTTTCATTTATTTTGTTGAAAGACTTTTACATTGAATTTTTTAACGGCTGTCGTAGCCTTTACATGTTTCTGCTATTTGTATAGGTGCAATAGGGTGTAGCGGCACTCAACAAGACGGCGCTACGAACACATTATGGAAGTACGCAACATCATCAGTTATCAGGCGCCAGACATGAATGAAACATTGAAAATACGATAAAAATATGAAATAATGAATGAATGAATTAAGTTTTTATGCCTGAGAAGGGAGATCCAGATGTTCCTATCTCTGGCCACTTCCACCAACTCCTTCGGGGGTCACCAAGATGTTTCCAAGGCAGCCCATAGATATAATCTCTCCAGTGTGTCCTGGGTCTTCCCCAGGTTCTCCCCTCCTGGATGGGGATGCCCAGAAGACTTCCCCTGGGAGACGTCCAGGAGGAATCTTGACCAGATGCCTGAACCACCTCAACTGGCTCCTCTCAACGCGGAGGAGCAGCGGTTCTCCGAGCTCATCCCGGATGTCTGAGTTCCTCACCCTATCTCTAAGGCTGAGCCCAGCCACCCCTGCAAAGGAAACTCATTTCGGCCGCTTGTATTCGCAATCTCATTCTTTCGGTCACTACCCAGAGCTCATGACCATAGGTGAGAGTTGGGACGTAGATTGACCTGTAAATTGAAAGCTTTGCCTTCTGGTTCAGCTCTCTCTTCACCACAACAGACCGCTTTAGCATCCACATCACTGCCGACGCCGCCCCAATGTGTCAGTCACTCTCCCGCTCCATTTTGCCCTCAATTGTGAACAAGACCCTGAGATACTTGAACTCCTCCCCTTGGGAAATCAACTTTTCCCTGACCCGGAGTGGGCAATCCACCCTTTTCCGGCTGAGAACCATGGACCTCAGATTCAGATGAGCTGATCCTCATCCCTGCCGCTTCACACTCAGCTGCAAACTGTCCCAGCGCGAGCTAGGGGTCACTGTTCAATGAGGCCACGTCATCTACAAAAAGCAGAAACTGAATCCAGAGGCCAACGAACTTGACTCCCTCCGCTGCTTGGCTGTACCTAGAAATTCTGTCCATAACAATTATGAACAGAACCGGTGACAAAGTTTAGCCCT
This sequence comes from Mola mola, assembly GCA_001698575.1. Lineage (NCBI taxonomy): Eukaryota > Metazoa > Chordata > Actinopteri > Tetraodontiformes > Molidae > Mola > Mola mola. Next base: position 25,197 of record KV751332.1, on the reverse strand, counting down.
GGCAGAGACCAACCCTAACTGGGAACAAGTCTGACTTACTGCCGGCAATGCGAACCAAGCTTTGACCCCGACAATACAGAGATCGAATTGCCTGTAACATAAAGCCATCTACCCCATACTCCGGAAGCACCCCCCAGAGGTCACCTTGAGGGACACGGTCATAAGCCTTCTACAACACATGTAGACGGGTTGGGCAAACTCCTATACCCCCTCAAGTACCCTCGCGAGGGTATTAAGCTGGTCCAGCGTTCGGCAGCCAGGACAAAAACCATTGCTCCTCTTGACTCTAGGGTTCGACTAACAGCTGCACTCTCCTCTCCAGTATACCTTCTGCGGGGAGGCGGAGGAGTGTGATCCCCTGGTAGTTGGAACACACCCTCTGGTCTACCTTATTAAAAAGGGGAACCACCACACCTGTCTGCCACTCCAAAGGCACTGTCCCCGATGTCCACGCAATGTTGCAGAGACGTGTCAGCCAGGACAGCCCTACAACATCCAGATCCTTGAGGAACTCAGGGGGAATCTCATCCACCCCTGGGGCGCTGCCATTGCAGAATTGTTTAACAACTTCAGCGACCTCGAGTGATGAAAAGCCCACCCCAGAGTCTTCTGGCTCTGCTTCCTCCGAGGAATACATGTTGATGGGATTGAGGAGATCATCGCAGTATTCCTTCCAACAGCCAACTAAACATTCAATTGAGGTCAGCAGCTCCCCTCCCGCACTGAAAACTGTGTGGATGGGGTTCTGCTTTCCCCTCCTGAGCCGCCGGACAGTTTTCCAGAATATCTTCAGCGCTGACTGGAACTCTTGTTCTATGGCCTCGTCAAAATCTTCCCACATCTGGGTTTTTGCCTTTGCGACCGCCCAAGCCACTGATCGCTTGGCCTGTCAGTAGCTGTCTGTTGCCTCAGGAGTCCCACAAGCCAACCACGCCCTGTAGGTCTCCTTCTTCAGCTTGACGGCCCCTTTCACCTCTGGTGTCAACCAGGGGGGTTCTGGGGTTTCCCCAACGACTAGCACCAGCAACCTTACTACCATAGCTTCGAGCAAGCGCCTCGGCAATGGCAGCGCGGAACATGGCCCACTCAGATTCCATGCTCCCCACTACCTCCAGGATGTGGTTGAAACTCTGCTGGAGGTGGAAGTTGATTACCATTTTGACAGGGTCCTCAGCCAGATGTTCCCAGCAGAACCATCAATATACGTATGGGCCTGCCTGGTCAGTCTGGCATCCTCCCCCACCACCTGATCCAATTCACCGCCAGGTTGTGATAAGTTGACAGCTATGCTCTTCTCTTCACCCGAGTGTCCAGCACATACGGTCACAGATCAGATGATATACCTACAAAGTCGATCACTGACTGTCAACCTAGGCTTTCCTGGTTGCAAGTGCACTTATGGACTTGCTGGGGCTAGCACAGAAGTCCAAAAACTGAACACCACTCGGGTTCAGATCGGGCAGGCCGTTCCTGCCATTCACACCCCTGCACATCACGCTGTCATTGACCGTAGAGCGTTGAAGTCTCCCAGTAGGACAATAAAATCCCCAGTAGAGGCTCTTTCCAGCACCCTTTCCAGGGATGGGTACTCTGAATTGCTATTTGGCGCATAAACGCAAACCACAGTAAGGACCCGTTCCCCAACCCGAAGGCGCAGAGAAGAAAACTCTTTCGTCCACCGGGGTAAGCTCCAACACACTGGTTGAAAACCAGGGACCTATTAATAAGCCCACACCTGCTCTCCGCCTCTCACCTGGGACAACTCCAGCAAAGAAAAGAGTCCAACCCCTCTCAAGAAGACTGGTTCCAGAACCCGAGCTGTGTGTTGAAGTTAGGTCGACTATATCTAGCCAGTATCTCTACACCTCTCGCACAAGCTCAGGTTCCTTCCCACCAGAGAGGTAACGTTCCATGTTCCAACAGCCAGCTTCAGCAACTGGGGATCGTATCGCCAAGGCCTCTGCCTTTGACTGCCACCCAATCCACATAGCACCAGAACCCTACGGCTCTTCCTGTGGGTGGTGGGCCCGCATGAGAACAGACCCATGTCTACTTTTTGGGCACAAATGTGGTGGAAAAAAGGCATACTAATATACGGTAAATGCAAATAAGTGCAATGGAAACCGTTGAAGCGAATAAAGGATGACGTGTAGAGATCATGTGAATTAAATGTAATTTCAGCAGCAGTAGACCTTTTGTAGTATATCTAATGTACATTGTGCTGTTTTTGTTGTGTTTTTCTTCCATCTTCCTCTACGTTTAATTAGTTGCGCTCCGCATCATTAGGTTGAGCATCCTATGTCTTCTGTGAACTAAATGAACTAACTCCTAATATTATAACATTAGTGGATGGAAATGCACATAAATGGGCATTTTCTTTTTTTCTAGTTTTGGAAAATTCAGGTAAAATTTTCAGTACATTTTAATGGAAACCCAGTTGGTTGTCACAGTCAACATTTACTCTTCAAAGTGCAGTGATGAAAGCAAACAAGTTTTGTGGATTGTATACTGGCACATTAATAGCCACTAGGAAGATGCTGATAAAGTGGAACACCCCCAAGTCCAATGTTCACATTTTACACAACATTAGCGACATCTTGAAAAAGCCATAGATATACAGTATATATTTAAAAACACAATGGTACACTGGTATTGGATCAGTTCTCGTATCAGCCAATACCCAAAGCCCAGTTATGGGGACTGAGAAAAAAATGGTATCGGAACATTTGTAGTAGGCACATTTTCACACAAACACAACTAAAACCTGAGAATATGAACAAACTGACATAACTGCACTTCAATCCATCTTGAAAAAGGACAAGGTATGGCACTATCTAAGCAATGTGGCTTGGAGGTTCTGGCAAACTCCCTCACTCTTGAACCAAAGGTTACTGTTTTAAGAGTAGTGTGGTTACTTTAAGAAATAAAGCAATAAAGCAATGGGGCACATAATGAGTGCATGGTTGAGCAAGTAAGTGAGGCAGAGAGCAAACAGCAGAGGAAAATTCAGCAGTAAACTGTCCATCTTGAAATAAATACATAGTATGTTCAGTGTGTCAGTTACAGATGACACACATGGATGACAGGTCTCAGCCTACCCTCCAAATGGGGCCTTGTATTGCCTGAAAGTTTAATGCTGTGAACTCTTCGTGTCAAAGATATTTCTGTACAGAATTTTATTTTCAATATGTATTTATTATTTATTCATATTTTATCGAACCTCTCTCTTCTATCCCTTTCAGAAGCTTTGCAAGGACATCTTAAAAATTTAATAAATTAATTAAAGTTTGACACTGAACATCTTGTGTTTATCTATTTTTTTTTGTGTAGAAAAGAGTTATTGCTGTTAGCTTTCCACTGTGACTCAAAAAGCTACGTTCGTGTCTAGGCATGGACAGCTCTGATCCCTAACAGACTGCACAATGGAACAATATGAGACACTACAAATGCCTGAAATCATCTCAGGTGTGAAAGCCATTCTAAACTATGACAATTCAAACATTTGCTCAAATATAACAAGGCTTTACCTGTTGGTGTCTTGTGCCAGGGAAGGTATACTGGACAGAATGCGGTGGGTATCGACTCTGCTCGCTGCTGAAGCTCCCCTGGCTGGGGGGATAGCCTGAGCTGCTGGACATACTGGCTCAGTGCTAGCCAGCTGCTGAGACTTCACAGACCAGAAATTTAAGCTAAACCATTTTCAGAGACACGAACCACCTGCACCAAGACAGAAACATAAAGTGGATTTGTTTAAAAAGACATTTTAGATGAGTCTTTTACATTTCTTACTTTTTGTACAACATATTGTTAATAGGTGAATTCATACCAATGCAGACTGAAAATACTGAATATTAATGTAAAAAAAATTAGCAAAATATCTAATTTTGAGAACTCTGCTACTGCTGAATCAAACAAAAAGTACTTTAAGCCTTGAAGTGTAGACAAATATGAGAGGGAACAGAAAAATACTTATTACTATTAGATTTAAGTTATTCTGAATATTATATTCAATTAAATTTGGGAAAAAAAAAAATCACCATTTAGTGTAACATCATTATACAGATTGTCTCTCTCTTACTATTTCTAAAGGAAGTGGCTGAAGCATGGTTGATAGCAAAATAGCAAATTTAATGTATGCTCTGTAGTGTATGTGCAAATGTTGAACTTCTATTAACATTTGGTCAAGGTTGCCATTTTCTGGAGTAACATGTTTTAAATGAAATTTTAAAAAAATCTGGGATTTTCCAGGCTTTAAATGGGTGTTCGAGGAGTGACTATGCATATCAGTATGCATGAACGGTCAGCAATACGAGTATGGCAGGGTAATAAAGTTTTAGTTTTATTTTCATAAATTATCATTAACGCATTTGGCTGGATTTGCCATCTTTACTCTCAATTCCTAATTATTTTGGCATTGTTATTTTTCTTTCAGGGGCTGACTCATACCTCTTTGGGAGCACCAATGAACAATGTTTTTTATGTGCAGAAAAAACCCTGAAACTACACTAGATTGTGTTGTAGATTTCAAAATATGATTGGCATTTAAAAGGGGAAAAGGGTACAGTATGATGACACAATTCAAGTAATGTCATTCAATTACATAAATATTTACAAGATAGAAATATCTGGAGATGTCTGTGTAGACATTTTTATCATCTTCGGAGTGCAGACATTGGCGTTAATACAAAACGAGCGTACTTCAATTGACTTCTGCACACTAATTGGTGGCAGGAAGCGTCTTAACGATGGTTTGCAATTAGCCAATAAACCAAGGAGAAAAAGGTTGCTGCAGGTAGGTTGATGCACAAGATTAGAAAGCCAAAAACGTCCCCAGTAATGCAGACATTTTACTTATCATTCGCAGTACATCCACAAGAATTCAAAAGAGAGTGGAAAAAAGTATACAAGACAAGCTTAAACACTACAAACCTTATTACAGGTACGGAAGATTCAATAAATAATCCATCTTTGCTCATTAAATCTTACCCTACGGCTGATGCGATGAAGGAATTTCCTTGCAGTGATTAAGAATAGATTAACAACACAATATATGATATTATTGCACTCCGCCCATTTAATTTTGGCATTTCTTTTTTTTAAATAAAAAGTATTCTACAGTGATGAAGTCTAAACGATGTTTTTTGTCTTATATTGCTTACATGTCGTTTAAAAATACAGATGACATTTATTAAAATATTTATTCTTAAATACAGAATATGGGTGACAAAGGTGCACAATAAGAATGCTATGCCCACCCTTGTTTTCTTAATTAAGAAAATAAGGACTTAACTTATATGTAACAATTGTAATTAAAAAATAAAGATTGCTCAGGTTTAATCTTTAAGTGCAAAATAATAACTCATATTAAGAAAGTGGAAAGAAAAGTGCCTGTAAATTTTTTCCAAAGGAACCATAAAGCAAACAAACTACAAGACACTGAATACGATAAAACATGCTGCACCCTAAACGTCTCTAATATTTATATATAGTGATGATGCTCCCTGCAGCACTAAAAACTCTCTGACGGTGTGCTTGCTGCACAAAAACAGATGCACTTGCAGGCAACTTTGGAGACAAGGAGAGAGCTGCCATTGTTGTTGCACCACCAGCTGAGTGGGTCTGCGTTAGAGTCATTCTCTAGGTAACAGTTGAGTTTGGTATTGGCTCGAACCCTCTTGGGTATGGTTGCAGGTGCAGGGGTGGTTTACCGTGACTTCAAATGCTCCCAGAGGCTCAACATAATATTCGGTTTAGCCACCACAGCTGACTCCACTGCTCCCAACTGAACGTGAGGTGAGATGAATGTGAGGTCATGTGCGATACTGATAGTAACTTGCCACCAACTGCATTTGGTTTGGTAATAGCGTGATTTCTCATTTTTGCAATCATCGCGACTGCCCTTTCTTATCCTCAGGTATTTGTAAGATAAAGGTTATAAACTTATTTTGAAAAGTCAAAAGTGACAATGCTGGTTATCTTATTAGTACCAACCATTAGAAACAGATATCGTTATCTGTATTGGTTGAAAAAAAGTAAATTAAAATAAATCAAAACTACATGGCTCCCTGACAAACATATATACACTATGCATTTTTCATCTAGCAATTTTATTTTAACAAGAAAAACTGGATATCCTGCAAAAATGCGAAATGAAAAGCCAGAACTCAACTCATGAGTGAAGTCTAACTTGATATCATTGTCTTTTTGTAAATAGACATTGATGTCTTTAATGTATTTTATGTTACATAAAAGACACAGTAGTTGAATAGACAGAGAGTGTGTGTGTGTGTGTGTGTGTGTGTGTGTGTGTGTGTGTGTGTGTGTACGCGGGGGTGGGGGGGGTTATGAAGAAAAACTCTTTCACATTTCCTTCAACACGACACAACCTTGCCAGGAAATGAAGCACATGGCGAAATGTCAGCAGTAAGATTAGACTAGTAAACTTAACTGTTTGTTAACAGCTAGACATATAGTTTAATTAGGTTAACTGTTTATTAATGCATCAGACTGACACACGGGCAAAAACATGTATGGTATCACAAGCATGGCAATAAAAGTAGTCCAAAGAGACCAGAGGTTGAAATGATGGATCCGCAATTACCTGCACTAAGCTGTGGGCTCTACCTCACAGTAAGCAGGCACAAATATCAACATGCAATTAATGTTTAAGGGCATTTCTACATACACTTATGGATAATTGTGGGACAGGAACTGAAGTTTGTTCATGTGTACCCACATATCATTATGACTGAATCAGCTGTATACACAGCTTTGTAAGGCTGAAGAAAAGAACACAAACGCATGTCTTTATACATCTGGCACATGATATCTTTGTGACCAAGCCTACACATACTATTGGATTTGTACAGATTTATTTCTAGGTGTTTCAAACATTCTACCAGACACAGGAAGTTTGTGCATGTTGATTTAGAACAATTACCACCAGATTTGTGGGGCTCATGTTGCCATCCCTGACAAGAATTTATCTGATGAAACTGTTTTAGTGGCTTGGTCATTTTTGTTCTTTGAATGTTAGATTTACAAGCATTTGACAAGCATGCAGTGATATTATGATGCATCAGAGTTGGAAAAGGTATAGCTTTTGCCAACATAACCAGGGTGGAAATCTGTTATTTTTATTTTGTTCAATTTGCAAGCCACAGAATTTTGTGTCTCCAAAATATGTGATCTATCATACGACATATGACAAATAACAGCCTGAACAATATATTGGTTAGCTGATATTATCAGCCGATACTGGCCTATCACAGATATATATGTATCAGCGTATACTGTATGTAAGTATTGTTTTAAAAAAAAAATTGGTTTTAAAGGAAAACAATGCAGTAATAGGTGCTTGGGGAATTTGTAATGATGGTTTTTATTCCCCAGCCCCAAAAATTACATATCGATCGGGCTCTCCAGTAAATGTAGCTGATAGATTATCTTCTTACAAGGAGTTAAGGTACAATTTTTATATTTACCACTTCTGATTTAAAATTATATCATTTTGTGTTATATCGTTCCAACCATAAAAAGTGGTGACCAAGGGTGATTCATCTATGAATTTGTGCCTTACTTTCAGCAAAACTTTCTGGCTTTGAGCCACGCTTAGTTTAAAAAAAAAAAATGAACTCAAAGCATATTTGTTGACAAGGAACAAATAAAGCAACAAATGACAAGCATGAAAAGAACAATCAGAAGCACATCAGAGTCAAAATATGACAACTACCAATTGTTTGACTTACAATGTTCCATTTTAATTTTCTAAATTTCATCAGATGGGCTCCAGCGGCATTCTAATGCCTGGGTTGAAATGATACACCAAAAATGTTTGGCCAGTCTACTGACATTGATATCCTTTTTTAATGAAATAAAATTAAAGCTTATAAAATAGAAACTTGAGCTCTACTGTTAGGTGGTGACCAATATTTTCTAGACTACCAAGTATTTACTGGTATACAACTCAACTGTTGCACTGATGCTGCTAGGGCAGACTTTGACAGCCTGTCTCACAGCAACATTCTCATTTAGCAAATGTATATTAACCCTTACTGTTATTCAAAGCACTTCTGTGAGTAAGGTAATAATATTTATTTTTGACAGAATAAATTGTTGCAGCAATCCTGTTAGTAACCTCACTATCCACCACATATCCTAACCTAAAGTGGTTTTCTCTTTTATTCCTGCTTTGGCAGTGCCTTTCAAAAAATGTGATGGTAATTCCTTTAATTTCAAACTACAGTTTAAGCACTATCCCTGTCACGTTTTTAACATGGAGGTTGCATGTAGATTAAAGAAACTGTAGGAGCTACAGTACATCCGTTTTTGGATACCCCCTTCCACTTTCGCTTATATTTTAACAGTCTTTTACTGTGCTTTGAGAGTCTTTTAAGAAACAAAGATCACGTTGCTTCTGTTATGTTTGTGGTGTTTTTCGGAGAAAGCTAAGCAAAGATCATTTTAGAAATCGTTCAAACTTATCTCCGATGAGCACTATATAATCCACGGTAAACTTCATAGCGAAACAATCAGTCTTATAGTGTGAAATCATGTTGCTCAGTGTTGTTATTGTTGTCTTTTAGTCCAATACAGTCATGTAAACGCAGTTGGATTTATTGCTTTTATTGGGGGATGGGTCTATCTCCATCACAAGAGTTTATCCAGAAATGCACCAAAAACATGTGCAACAATAAAATCCAACACACAAGTGCAACTGTAAAGCCAACGAGTGGTAACACAAAATTTAAGATGTTGTTGATGTCGCTAACTAGCTAACTTAGCCCGTATTTCACCTTTGAATTCTCAACCGCGTCGCCATCTTGCAAGGCAGATTTTTAGCGTAGACCGGGGCGCATAAATAGCATAATAATTAGACGTGTTGCTTTGCTATATACTAGCAATTTGCACTCACCTCATCTCTCTAATATTTAGTGATGGAGGACAAAAGGCATCCCTGGGCAAAATTTAAGTCAATTGTTGATTATAAATCCGCGGGTTGTGAGCTGTGGACGACTAGGCGGACTGAAGGCTGCGCCGCATTTGTCGGTCTATGTCCTAACAGGATAAAATACATTGTCCCTACTTGGCTGAATCCACCTATGATAGTATTTCTAAATAAAAGCCGATAGAAGAGACAAATGTTGTTTATGTATCTATCGAGTAAAAATACCGTCAGGTCACTTCTGACAAATAATGGCAAATTTTCATTTGGAGTTTTATGTACCTGCAAGGATAATGCGGTGTTTCACTTTAATCATCCCCCCGAACAAGGTAATGTTCTTGACGTTTGTAAATTTCACTTTTTGAAAAGGCAAATTTAGCTTAATTTACATAATTTCTATAAACGTTTTCGAGTGAATCTGTATTTAGATAATTTTTTTCTGTTATTCATTTATTTTTTCTATCAATTAATTGATTTTAGTTTAAATTACTCAAGAAAGCGACAGTGAATCCCAGTGAATACATAGACTATTATGGTGCTACATGTGACCAGTCACAGCTTTGTCGTAGATTGCAATGGCACTCTTTACGTTTTCTAAAGTATAGGTAATGTTAGAGAGACGTTAGATACATGTTTTTTCGCGCGGAACCATTTGCAAGCTAGCCTTTTGTCTTTGCACGGATTGTTTATGGTGACGGTCAAAATAATGAGCGTTTGCCTGGCTGTCCTCATATTTTTGGCCTATTTGGTTTTTATAAAATGCATTTACCGTCGACATCGGCGAACCTTTTTGGAGTCGTTGAAACACGTACTGAACGCTTCAACATGCCGAGAAGCGGGAGGCGCAGATATCAGAGTTCTAATTGTCACTGCGCATCCGGATGATGAATGTATGTTCTTTGCGCCAACCATCATACAACTCGTTGAGTTACACGCCAGCGTTCATTTGCTGTGTTTATCTCAAGGTACGACGAAAGGAAAGCGTGCACGAATATCTTTGTTAAGCCAGTTTTGCTGCTAACAAAATGCAGACTTTTAAGTTTTCACCCAATATTTTACAGAGAATCAACGTTAGTTTGCCTTTGTAATTGAGAAAGTGAAATAGCAGCCCGCCCCAAACAGTAAAGTGCCTTGTTCGCAGTGAGCATAAGATCCCTACATACTGTCAGATCCATAAGTATTTGGACTTTGTCACCATGTTTTTATTTTTGCCTCTTTATACAACCATAATGTACTTGAATTGAAGCTAACAGCTACCAAGTACAGATTCAACACTTGAAATCAGACCTTTTTATCTGCTTTATTGGTCATGGAATAATGAGGGAATACGCCACACCTGGCCATCAAAGGGCTCATCAGTCTAAGATCTAGTTACGTTTGAGTCCTATAAAATAGGGGGATTTTGCAGAAAAATGGCTGTAATTACTTATTGGTTAATTTATTAATCTGTTTAATTCCATTGAACTGCAGCTGAAAATCTACGCTTGAAACACATCTTGCTTCCTTTCTAATCCATTGGTGGTGTACAGAGGCACTGACATAGATATAGAAGTATAGAGTGACTGACTGAAAAACAGCATGATGCCATCATATGATGTGTGTTATACTCGGTTTGAGGAGTCACATTATTCATCCATTAATATTGTTGCTTACAAGGGTACTAATGAAAATTTAGCCTAAAGTCAAACTGTATGCTAAAATCAGAGTTATGGATGTTGTTTGCTAACATTTCACTTATGATTTGATGTTTTAGTCTTAGTGTGAGATATTGTAAGAGAAAGTTGGCCTTAGGTTTTTCCAGTGGAATGTGGAAAATATTTCATAAAGCCAAAAGCTGTTGAATAGATTACACACGTTCGATTTACAAGGCTTTCAACAACAGATAGCTTTTCTACTAAGTAGGTAATGTTGTTTACCATCACCTTAAAAACTAGAATCGAAAAGATCTTCTCAGTTAAGCTATATGCAAGTACAAGTGTAATGTTGACTTGTATTTAGACTTTCCTCTCACTATGGTTCACCTTTAACTTTATTTTTCCTCCCAACAATATGCAGGAAACTACTACAATAAAGGGGCTCAACGTAAACAAGAACTTCTCAACAGCTGTGCCGTGTTGGGAATACCAGACTCCAGAATCACCATAGTAAACCAAAAGTAAGCAGACATCTGCAGCAAAAGCACACATCATGCATTTGTCAACATTTCGGTTGTGTGCTTTTAAATTTGAAGGCACAGTTTGTGTTGGCTTGAATCAGATTTATGTGCTAAACATGATTGTAGTGTAAGATTGAAGCTAATTCTTAACTTTTAAACATTAATTAGGAAAACATACATACTGTATGTGTATTTATTCAGGAGTTATTTGTCATAAGTCCGCTCCCTAACACCTACTGTCAGAACAAATGGAAACGACCACCAAAATTCATCCATTCTCATCTCAGCAGAGGTTAGCTAGCCAGCTCTGTGTAGCAGGGAACAAGTGAGAAAGCACTCAGTAGAGTGCACCAAATTATTAAAATCCACCCATTCGATATTGACTTGCATCAGTGTTTGAAATTCATCTGGATCCAGACTGGGATCTCACCCCAAATGTAAGCATTTGCTAATACCTACACACACATTAAATTTCATGAAAATCTATCCTTCAGTTTTTGAGTCAAGTCCAGGTTTGAAAATTGATCCACATTCTGAACATGACCAAAAATTTGGGATGAACAGTATGAAAATTTTGACTGATACCGATGAACAATATTAAAACTGCTGCTATGGCAATATATAGCAGATATTTAGCAATTTAAAAATTATCTCTATAAAAACACATTTCAATCAACTTTTATAAACACTGGAAAACATGTAATCAATGACACTGTGAAAAACACACAGACTGTGGACATTACCTCCTCCAAATTTATCACACATGTTATGTCTGTTATGTTATGTATGGGCATACAAACTCCACTCAGCCCAACAAAAAACGCACCCACACGTACTTCTTCTTCTCTGCTGTTTGGTGGTTGGCAAACAACTTTCTGGTACATTACCTCCACCTTCTGAAACAGAGGTTGGATCAAATACATATGCAATGGCAGCAGCACTCAAATAATCATCAGTTGTTCACATCAGACCAGCTCGTTGAACCCATGCGGATAATAACTAACATCAGCCAAAACCAATATGATTGCTAATATATCATGCATCCTTACTAAAAATTAATCAATTCATCTTTTGGTCATACCCAAGCCGTACACAAAATTTCATCCAAATCTGTGCAAAACTGTCTGAATTACAGTATGTTGATGACGTATAAACTTATGCACGCAAAAATGTCAAAGGCAGGTATAAGTCTGCAATGTGGGACACAGACCTTCTTCCTCTTTTGGCATTACCTTGGTTTTTCTAGGAGTCTCTCTGTCGTCCTCTCTCTCAAATGTTTAATGGGACAAAATGATAAAGTGGTGGCATTTTCTAATCAAAAAGAACTTCAGAATGACATCTTAATTCCCATCGAACACTTTTTTTTTACCTTTTGCTGTACACAGATCTCAGGAGAAGAAAGGGAGATTGTGCCCATGTTTCACATTGGGCCAGGTACTGTCATTATCGTATAGGTCTTCTGTGCTGCCAGGTTCAACATGTGTGTAAAGCATCACCTTTTAGAATTTGTAGCTTCTTTTCATTGACATTCACGAGTGGAACCATTTGAGGGCAATGTATAAGTCTTCTCTACTCCTGTATGAATGTAATTGCTCAATGAGGACAGCATGTTTCTCACTGAAAACATACAAGTCTTTGAATTAATAGCTTTTAGTTCACCATTAATACATGTAATACCTTTTACATTAAATACCCCCAAATTCTTCACTCTTATGTGTATTCTAGTCTGGACAGTCATTGAAGTAAACTTTAATTTGAGTAGTTTCAAATTGGCATACAGCCACAAAACAATAATTCTATTTGGCTGCTAGCCTATTTAAAATATGGCAAAAAAGGTTTGCCAGGTCCTTATTGAAACTAAGATCTTGATTTTTTGCTTGATGTTTGTATACCCTGAGCAGCTTTGTTTCATCATTGATTGTTTTAGCAGTCTGCTTATTTACTGAATGTCATTATTACATAGCCTGCTAAATTAAACTCCTGACCGACAAAGTGATATTTTGTCTTCTGTTTGACTTTTTTAATATTGGGACAATTTTTAGCATATCTGCTTTTCTGAGGTAGACCATAAAAGGAATGGTGCTGCCATCTCCTTCTCAGAGGTTTTCAAACAGTTTTATTGGTAAGCTCTCATTCATTGTGGAGAAACTACCCATAATCATGTAGAAACAAGTACATAACCAGCAGATCTCCACCAAGGCCCAACAGATCCCTTGAATTAAAATTCCTGGGTCTGCCCCTTTATCCAGATCCACACCAAAATATAATGGGTTCCTTCCTCGGCAAATTCCACATCATCCCAACAAGTTTTGTTGAAATCCATCGAGTAGACAGACCTTGTTGGCGGAGGTAAAAATGATAATATAATTTTACAGCAAATAAATATGACTTTACTGAATACAATCTTTGTATATTTGTTAGTATTGGAGTGCTTTAAGTAATGCAGCACAAGAGCTGTAGCTCTTTCAGTGTGAAGTCAAACAAGCTTCACTCATAATATTTTGTGATTTCCAATTCAAGGCAGCAAGCAGGACTAGGAGACAGAACTTTGAACTATATTATTGTCCAAATAATATTTTTCATGCATTTGATTGCTGAAAAGTTTAATGTTCAGGCCTTTGGTAAGATCAAGTTTCAGAGACAGTTGTGGTACAGGGTGATGTTGAAAAAGTGGATCAATTCTGCAGCTTCCCCTGAAAATGTTTTCTAAGAACCACTGGACTGCCTACATGTGAGTCTCTACATGGTGGCTCACCACAAGAGTGGCATGAACTCTGGCTGTAACCTGGACCTTGCAGTAATAAGCTGGCTGTCTGCCCTAGAGAACATTGCTGGTTTGCGCGCGTGTGTGTGTGTGTGTGTGTGTGTGTGTGTGTGTGTGTGTGACTTCACAGTTTTATCATGTGTACACAGAATATTGCTGAACTTTGCTCTCTGTACTGTCTGCACTTCTGATGAACTGGAGTGTAGCCCATTTTTCTTTTCTGTGTATTCTGTTGTTTGTCCAAAACACACACCTCATCAGCACTTTGAGAGCTTCTTACTCTCTGTCTCTCTCCCTTTCTCCCTGCTCCCTCCCTCCGCCCCTCTTCCTCTTGTCCATGTCTGCTGAAGCTAACTGCCAAAGACTGTGGGATAGATTTTGGCAAGATGTTGAGCACAGCTAATGTAGGTCATTCCAAACTCTTTTTCCCTTTGTGCGTCTATGCGTGGCCAGCCATACTTTGGCTTTGCTCTTAACCTTCTCTGCCCAAGAATGTGCAGATGTACATCCTTGCCTTGACCTCTCTCCCCGTTTTCCTTGCTGGTGATTTTATCGTGCGCAAAAAGGAGAGCAAAAATGCAGAGCAAACATTTGTGTATCTTATCAGTTTGATTTGCCCATTTATGGTTAATTTCATCTAAATAGGTCTAACCAACTAAAGCAAATGCAGTCCAGTGTAGCAGCCCTGCAGTTATTCCTTCCTGCATGAAGGTTATAATGATCAGTCGGTTTAAAATGGAAGCTGTTCATTTACTGTTATTTATATATTTCTTCAATTATTTTTTCATTCTGTTGAGGGGTGTTTCTGACCATCTTCATTACGACAAATCAGACGGATTAAATACAAAAGAGTAGAGACATGTCCATAAAACTAAAATACAATATCTCCATATCCAGTTCTATTAATTTAAAATATTGCTCTCACAGGGGTTTTTTGTCATCTTTCTCCTTCACCCAAAACCCCCATATCCATGCCCCATTTTATACGCATGTACTGTATATACTTTTCATTTTGTATGTGTTAAAGCTGATCTTTTCGAATAAATTGTTCACTGACAAACTACTTCAGATGAATTAACCTACCCAGCTGCTGTCAATGAGGAAATGAGGATGATATTGGATTTGGATGAACATAGTAAACATATCATGTCTACTGCTGTTTTTGAATAAGAGGGAGAGAAGAGTGTTTGGTTTTTGCACAGAATTGTCCAGAGGTTGTGGGTACCGGTTTAGATTTGATGACCCGACGTAAGTCTCAACTTATATACAGTAGCCGCAGCACTGATCTCTAGACAAATCTCTATCATCTAAAAGGCTTTCAGTGAGGTCATCAAAGATTATGGCAAGTCTAAAACAAGCATAGTAGCTACGGAAATGATTACCTTGATTCAACAACTGAGACTTTAATGTGATACTATTGAAGGACAAAACCCTAGAGCAGATCCTCAGAGTTTTTGGGCTCCAAGCATTTTCCTTTAATTTGTGCACCTTGTTGAGTTTTGTGTCTGTGTGTGTGTGTAAACCATTAACAAACCAGGAAATATGTTTGACTCAAAAAATATTTTAAATTTTTGGATCATTTTGTTGTTTAATGGCACTTCAAAACCTTTCAAATTCTATAATCCCAACATTATATTATTCATATCAGTGATGGAACTATCTTGTTACAAGGTCCCCTATGAAGTTTTTCACCTTCGGTAGTGGGAGGGTAACAAACAAAAATATGCTGCAATGTCTGTAGACATGTAAATTATGATGCAAACAATGCTGGATTTAAATTTCTTAAAAGACCTTGAATGGTTTTTAAGAAAGGAAATGCATTTGACAAATTTGTTTGAATTCAAGCATATGGATTGTGTATTCTGTTGAGTAAAGCTGAATTTATGTATTATGTTGGTATACAAGGATGCATTTAAGTGACACTCATCATAGAAGTGGAGTTACATCGCAGTATTGTCAAACCTAGTTAAATTGTATTAGAAATGCACTAAAAACTTATGTAGTCAGTAGTAGACATGGTGAATGTTATGAATGTATTTTTTTTTCCAGTATGCTCCATCATGGCATTGATCAGGGTAGTGTGATCCTGTACTCAACTTCACACAGACTCTAGTGCACAGTGCAGGTTGTGTTTCATGAAGACAGTCAGGGCCTATGGAATAACAGGAATCACCCCTGAAATCTGTTTTAAAATAGGATTTTCCCTTTAATGCTCACTGAAAAGGACAGCTGTGTTGACAGTATCTGGGGCCCCAGTGCATGTTGGGGCCTTTGTGATCAAGCTCGATCTGAGCACGCTCTGCTGCCTCTGCACTTGCACTGGCTTGACCTCTGTCTGCTCCCTGGACTCGATTATAGCTGCTGGATGCACAAATCCAGCCTTTCTACTTCTTCATTACATTAAGCATCAGAGTGAACTGAAGCAACTCTCTGTCTGAACCCCACCCCCTACACCCTTTTTTTTTTTAATCTTTGATAATTTGACTCTGACTATAATAACGTACTTTGGATTTCCTTTCAATAGATCCTCTTTCCAGTGATAAATCTCCAACAAGAATTTTTTGGGGATGAATTCAATTCTTTATTTGCCTGTCGACAAAGAGCTCAGCTGTGTTGGAAAGAAAAGCTGTGTTCGTTGCAGTAACACCCTATCCGCTTGCAAGATTTGAATATACATTGATCATGATGGTAAAAAAAAAAAAATAGCCCTAGCTGTTTTATATGCACATGGCAGGCTACACTGAAGAGTTGTCGGATGTTCCACCCTTTCCACTGACCTCTGACTGTGCTTTAATCCTCGATACATTTGTCACCAGCACACACTGGCTTCTGCATGCTGCAGCCAGTGACGGACTGTAATTCTGTCACATGCGATTGCTCTTTTTCTCCAAAACTTACAAAACAACAGCAACACTTTTAACAGCATTGTTTCCACGACTATTATCATGAATTGATATGGCCAACCTTTTAAACCCAAATGAGTATAAGTGATTGTGAAACAAGATGTTTGTGTTAGTGTTACTACTGAATTAACTACCTTGTTACATGGTGAGGCTGCAGCCGTGCTGTCTGTTTGCAGTGGCATCCCAGCGGGACGCCCAATCTGACTGCATGGACACAACTCTGGCAGTTTTGAAGGCCTGTAGTCCATGTGACCAGACTAAACAAGCCTTAAAACACACACTCACACACACACAGAATCCCATTACTGGGCCAAAGTTCAACAACTGCATACAGATGCCTGCAAGGAATTAGACATTCACGTGCAAAACTACAGTGGAGGTTACTTTAGGACATTTTGCACTCTTGACAGGGTGAAGCTGACACCAAATCCTGCGCGAGAAAGGTCAGGTGTCTTACGTCTTGAGTTCATTTTCTTTCCTTTTTTTTCTCAACCCCTCATTAGGGTTAGGGTTGTGCTTAGCTACAGCTATCAAGCCTCAAGGGTAAATGTCTAGAGTAAAAAATGAACAACAGTGGAAAAAAGACATCAATAGAAACATGGATAAGGCTACTGTATAGTAAACTCTGCATGATTGATCACTACTTAACAATTGTGCACCTTGGCCAGCCGCTGCTTATTTTTAGCTGACAGCAGAAAATAGTATGTTCTGCATATTCATTTAACTAGCCTTTAACATTGGGTTAAATAAAGTATTCACAGCCCCTAAAACACACATACACACATTCCTTTTGCTACAGCAGTGCATTCACTCGATGACAGTTTTAATCTCTGAACCCCCGGACTGTCTGCACCTCCTCCCTGTGAAATAGCTGTCCCCCGCCCCGCCATCCCTCACACCAAAGCCCGACCCTTAAATCAATGGCAGCCAATAGATTTGCGAACTAATCCATCACTTCCCCCTATGAGCCCAACTATCCTAGATCATTCCTAGCAGTGGCGGGGGGACAAGAGCTGACAACCCCCTCCCCACTTACTTTATGCACTTATATATGCATTATGCTATATGCTTCCCAAAGTGCACAACAAAAACATGTCATGTCATTGATCTCTTTGCTCATCTCCTGTAAACTCTGAATTTGAGATTTAAACTGTTTACTCTTGTTATAATGATCAACTTGCAACTTGGAATTTCTGACCCTCAACCCCACAATGTCACAGCACTCCCTTCCATTTGCATTCCACAACTAACAGTAGGTTAAATCTGCACTGTGCACATGTCTGGTGCTCAGAAAGCAGTAGGAAAACACCCAACATGCTGATGTTGTGTTGAGTGAACTTGTCTTTCACTTCCAGTGAAACAAAAAGTACTCCTTGTTTCTTTGTGAACCGCTGGTGTAATGTTACCGTACCTTGGTAGCTGACCATTCTCTTTCTTTGCCCTCTAGAAATCTTCCAGATGACCCTAAAGCACAGTGGAAGGTCTCAGTGGTCTCCTCTGTAATCATGAAGCACATAAGAGCTCACTCCTTCAACATGGTATGCTTAACTCTGTTCTGGGTTCCTTTAAAAGCTGTGGCTTTTCTTTTTCTGTCATTTCCTGTTTGATGTTAACACATAATTTTTCCTGCCATTCTGTGTACAAAACTTATATCTTGTTTTGTTTTCACCATGTGTTTTGGCACTGTGGCTTTCTACTTCATTATCCCAGTTGTTTTGTGGCCTGTGTTATGATGCTGACAGCTGCAGACATCTCCTTTTTGTCCAGCCTAGACTGCAGTTTGAGCCTACACCAAAATTTGGGGAAATGGCCTCTAGAAAGTTTGGATTCAGTTTCTTTGTAAACACAGAAAGATCCTTATCTGCCCGAGTGCAGTTCTGCACTATTAGCAGGTGGGAATGCAGAAAATTTAGAGTCAAAGACATTTCATCCAGTCTATCTCAGCAAGGGCAAAAATAGTCAAAAACACAGGAGCTTTGTAGGGGAGTTGATTACGCACAGCTGTGTTCTTCTATCCTGTAGCTGCTGATATTTTTTTAATCAAACAACACAAACAAACACAGTGTTTCCTCCCGTCCTGTCTGGCTCAGGAGAAAATCTGCTTCTACACCAAAAAAAGCAGGCTGGAGAATCACCTCAGCCACACGTCCTCCTATTAAGAAAATGTGCACATTTAAATTTGAAAAGTGTTGCCCATTCCCTGCTCCTAAACTCAACAACCTTGTTTGTCTGTTCTGATGCCATGCTAACACCTTCTTTTTCCATATGCAAGCCACCAAGAATTAAGAGATGAAGTTTACAAGTTGCTTATTATATTTGGTTGGGAGCTTATGCTTAATTTATGCTTCATTTCACAGACACAGTCGTGGTAGAATACGTCTGAGCGGGGGGAATGCCAAGTCTTTAGTCAAGCATTCCTTCTTTCCCTTTGACTTGTTTTTTACTTGCTTCCTCTTGTGTTCAAGCATGCAAACAGTAAAAGGTTTTTTAAATATCAGTTATCAGCTGCCAAGAAGCTCCACAGTCAGAGTCAGATGCAGAAACCCCAAAAAATCTCTACCTCTGCTTTTGCCTCAGTTTATTTGAATTCCCTTTTAAATCACCAGATTCTGCCTTGTTAACCTGCACAGTGAGATATTTTGTTGTTTCAGGTGCTCACCTTCGATGGAAGAGGCGTGAGTGGTCATGCCAATCACATAGCCATCCATAAGGCTGTCAGGTATTGACTGAACTTTTATGTTTTTTTCTAAATCCCTTAACTTGAAGATGGCATCTTCTGGGATATTACATGGCTTCCAGCCGCACACAGAAACTCACCCTCTCCACAATCATTAAACACCATCAAGGAAAAATGCTCAACATTTAGACTCCCATCATCATCCATCTTTCTCAATGTTTCCCCACAAAGCCACACACAAACACACACACACACACACACACACACACCATGTTATTCAGAGTTGGTCTGTTGCATAGCTGAGAGGTCATCCAAACAGAGTCCTCAGAGGCACTCGGCTTTGCTCCCAGAGAGCAGCAGTAAATCCTGTCCCTGAAGTGGTGGGGTGGGAGGGGCCAACCAATCCAGTTGCATTAGACTGCTGGTTCCCAAAAAAAAAAAAAAAAGAGAAAAACAGCGAATTGCATTGTTCATCTCTGCCCCTGAGTTTCAGTGATGCTTTTATTGTCTCTTGGGTTAGTCATGGTCTTTTTCCCCTGCTGAGCCTGTATGGCTGTCTGTCAATCTGCAGACGTCGTCTGTTGATAAGACATGAGCTTTCCAAATTGTATTGCATGATTCCCATTAGGCTGGAACCCGGAGAGGCTGTGCACTCGTTTCACAGTGCTCAAAAATGTCTGCACTGTTTTTTCTGTTTTTGTCAATCTTACCAGCTGTTCCACATAGGATTGGAAGATGACTGCATTCCCAGCAAGTTACTACACAAACAAAAAAAAACAAAAAACAGCACTATGAGTACATTGTGCATTTGGACAATAGCACAATTTTTGTTATTTCACCTCTGCACACCCCAACAAATGATTTGACAAAAAGCAATCAAGATGTGATTGAAGTGGTGAACTTTAATTTCAGGAGTATCATAAGAATAATGGGTCAACCATTTAAGAATTACAGCCATGTTTACAGAAAGTGCTCCATTATCAGAGACTCAAAAAGTAATTGGATAATTAATTGACAAAGCGTTTCATGGATGGCTGTGGTTTATTTTTTCATTATTCCATGAAAAATTAAGCAGATAAAAGGTGTGGAGTTGATTTGGATTAGTTGATCGGTGTATTTGGTAGCTGTTCTGAGGTCCAAAGAAGTTTTGATGCATGTGAAGGATTCCATTATTTGGCTTTGTTTAGCACATTCTTAAAAATAAGGAAACCATTGGCAAGTTTAGCAATACCAATAGGCCTGGAAGACCACAGAGGACAAGTGGATGTGGATTATCACAGATTATTTTCTTGAGGATGGAAATCTCTTTATAACATTCGGACAACTCAAGAACAGTGTAAGTGTTGGAGCAGTGTTCAAAATGATGTAAAATGTACCTGTATGGCTGCCAGAGGAACTGTTTATTGATGATGTGAATGCTGATGGAAGAATCACAGTGGCCAAGTCAGTCCCCTGATCTTAACCTAATGGGTGCAGCTTTTCAGTTAATTAAGGCCGAAAGACCCACAAACAAACAGCCACATAAGGCAATAAAGGCCAGGCAAAGTATCTCAAGGGAGGAAGCTAGGCATTTGGTGATATCCATCTGTTCCAGACTTTAGGAAGTTATAAATTACAAAGGCTTTTCACCTAAGTACTTTAAAATAATGCTTGTATTTATGATTATGTTAATTTGTACAATTATATTTGAGCCTCCATAATTGGGGGACTTTGTCTAAAAATAGTTGTGATTCCTAAACAGATAATTCCGTACTCTTGTGATACCCCTCGAATTAAAGCTGAAAGTCTACACTTCTGTCACACCGTGGTTGCTTTTTTCAAATCCATTGCTGTGGTATAAAAAATAGCAAATATCCTTTTGTGGGCTCAGATTCATTGATTTGTCAATTGTTGTGTGATATAAATAGTGGAACTAACATTACAGGTTACAAAAATCATAAAAATGTAAAAAAAATAAAAATCATACTGTGTAATTTCAGTCGGTAAGATGTATCATATAATAGGCAACTGTGTTCACATGTTGGACTTTTTCTGTGGTTAATGCTGTCCTTTTCTCACTTGCAGCCATCTTGCTACCACTGGACAAGTAGCCAAGGGTAGGTTTGACACACAAATGGTCTTTGTTTTCACAATATGTGTGTAAACTCACGGTTCAGGTTTCACTCTTAGAAAAATTGTTTTACAAAATTCTTGAACAAGGTGTGCTAGTGAAAAGAGTCTATTCTAGATACGTTTGTTGCCAATGAGGAAACATGCTACCACAAAAGTTATGCAAATTGTGTAACTTTAAAATAAATCTTTAAACTAATGATACAGACTGCTTCATAATCAGACAAGATGAAAACCAGAGAAAGAATCCTTGAAAGTCCAGTAAACGTTGACTCAGACTGGGCATTTTGTTGATGCACAGCGCCCTCTCCTGTTCAAGAGGGCTGCTTGTGTCTGGAATCTCTCCTTCCCAATGTTGAATTGTTGGCAGCACGAGGTCAGCTGGATACCAGAGGCATCAGTGCAATGTTTTTAGCTGTTGTTCTTCATGTGACTTCTTTCCTCGTACAAACCCTGCTTTTTTGACTGATGGGAAATCTGTGTTTTTACACCTTCATTTTTTATTTCAACACAGATAGGCCAGAGTTGCTCTTTTTTTTTTTTTATTTTACTTAATTTTTTTTTCTGCAAGGTTGTATTATGAGGTCAAAAATTCTTAAGCAAAATGTGAAAGGAAAAGTAGGACAGAGATTGGGTGACGTGTTACGACTGGCTAAGATGCTCATTGGGCAAACATTAAAACAAAGCACACCTTCATCAGTGTTTGAGCAGAAAGGAAGATAATGAACAGGCGTAGCAGGCCTGTGTACTTAATCATATATGAAATCTAAATGGGTGCATGTTGCATGCTGTTGAGTGGCAGGAACACAATC
The DNA here is from genome assembly GCA_001698575.1 of Mola mola. Taxonomy (NCBI): domain Eukaryota; kingdom Metazoa; phylum Chordata; class Actinopteri; order Tetraodontiformes; family Molidae; genus Mola; species Mola mola. Next base: position 2,833 of record KV751332.1, on the reverse strand, counting down.
CCAGTCCCAAGGCCACGGCAGACATGCGTTATTTAGGACAAACTGTCTTTAGTTAGACTTAAAAACAAATGACTCATTATTCATTCTCTTTTCAGACATTTGCACATCACCAGTTTGACTGGTCTTACTGTAGCCTCAAGAGGAGGCGGCAGAGAATTAGGCCAAATGCGATTGCATTAATTCTCCTCACCTGGGTGTAACGCAACACTCATTCCCCACAGCTCTAAGCCTGTTGTACCCCATGAACTCCAGCACCATAAATGTTATAGCAAAAAGTGTCAGCACAATGTTGATACTGTAAAATAACATCATATATTTGTAGCAGGATAGGTTTCCTGACAGCATGTAAATGATACATATTGTTGACATGAGCAAAGCAATGTGACAAAATAGCCTTCTTATCTGTCTGCTGCTGTAGTTAGAGTTGTGCATATATTAATAGCTAACCTTGTCTTTATCTGTTCTCATAGACTGCTGTTTTCTGTCCCTGGTGACTGTTGGCTTCCTCAGGAAGTACATCTCCTTCCTGGAGCTTCCCCTCAGCTGCCTGCTACCCTCATGTCTCTGCTGTTGCACTGGCTTACAGGGCTACAGGCGAGCCAGAGTAAGTGTTGATACAGCTGGCAAAGACGTGTGATAGTCCGCTTTTAAAAATCACACATTTTAGCACTTTGTAACACTGGTATCGACAGTATATGTGCTGAAGAAGTGGAAGTAAGAGTTTATAAAACAGACACTAATTTGAAAAATGTCTCATCCAGTTGATACTACATATAGCTGAATACGTTTAAGTGCTAAACTGTGCATGATAGGCTGTTAAATGTAATATAACAATTTAACGTGGTATGTAACCTCTCAAATGTTCCTTCTTCCTGATGTTGCTGTCACTTGGGATTGCGACATCTACCACTACTGTCTTCTTATCCTGCTTGTCGACCACTACGATATCCGTTTGATTAGCCACCCCCATCTTATCGGTCTGGATCTGGAAGTCCCACGGGATCTTAACTTGGTCGTTCTCAATCACCTTTAGAGGTTTTGTCCACTTTGATCCTGGAACTTCCAGCCCATACTCGGCGCAGATGTTCCTGTATACTATGCCGGCCACTTGGTTATGACGCTCCAAGTATGCCTTACCTGCCTGCGTCTCGCACCCTGCTGTTATGTGCTGCACTGTCTCAGGGGCATCTTTGGAACCCAATTTCTGAGTGTTGGGGTGATGATGAAATCCCCCCACTGACCTGTTGTCCAGGCTCCCAGCCTCTATCGATCTTGTGTTTAAGGCCTGTTCTTGAACATTTGATCGGTTCCTCTGTGCTGTCCCTGAGATCAGGGACAGGACAGTACAGAAATCAGAGAAGGCTGGAGATCAGCCTTTTCCAGCCAGTGGTATGTTTTCTCGATATCAGCCACTTCCTCTATCTGTCGTTGGTACATCCCATGCAGGGGCTTGTCCCTCCATGATGGTCTCTCTTCTTTTTCTTCTTCCTCCCTGGGTTTCTGCTGCTTGAGGCATTCACTTAACAGGTCATCATTGGGGGCCATCTTCCTGATGTATTCCTGGATCTTTGTTGTTTCATCTTGGATAGTGGGTCTGACGCTCACTAATCCTCAGCCTCAAGATGCTGGACTTGGGGTGAAACCCTCCATGCATGATGAGGAGCTTCCTTGTCTTGATATCTGTGGCTTCTATCTCTCTTCCTTTAGCCAGGTCATTATACTAGCAGGGTATATGATGATGGGCAGGGCATAGGTGTTGATAGCTCTGATCTTGTTCTGACCATTCAGCTGACTTCTCAGGACCTGGCTTACTCTACATAGGTATTTGGCTGTGGCTAACTTCCTTGCGGCCTCTTCATGATTACAATTTGCCTGCGGGATCCTAAGGTATTTGTAGCTGTCCTGAATATCGACTATGTTGCCTTCTGTTAGTTCAACCCCTAACCCTACACTTGTCTAACCCGAATGACATGTCGATATCATTGCTGTAGATCCTGGTGATGTGGATCAGTGAGTCCATGTCTCGCTCACTCTTTACATATAGCTTGATGTCATCCATGTAGATGAGGTGGCTGAAAGTTGTTCCAATTCTGAACTGGTATCCACGGCCACGCTTTGTGATGATCTAGCTGAGGGGGTTCAGGCCAATGCAGAACAGCAGGGGGGATTTGAGCATCTCCTTGGTATATGCCGCACTTGATGCTAACTTGGCCTTGAATTGGCTTCAAGAGTATTCTTCCAGAGCCCAGTTGAGTTCTTGATGAAGGCTTTTCTTGTCCTGTTGATCTTGTATAGCTTCAGGCACTCAAGTATCCATGTACTGGGTATTGAGTCGTTTGCTTTCTTGTAGTCAATCCAGACAGTGCATGGGTTGGTCTTCCTAGTCTTACAGTAACTAGACTGCCCTGGGCCTCCACATCCCTAGTGTACCTTTTCAGGCAGGCAGCCAGGGCTGTTAGCCTCTGTTTGGCAGTCTCCAGTGCCTCAGTTATGGAGAGCTTGCTGTACTTCTTCAGTACTTTGTGGTCTTGCCCTTCTCCGGCTCTGACAGTTAGCTAACCTCTCTCCGTGTTGCCTCGATCTTAGCCTCCAATTGTCGGTTGCATATATCAGCTTGTTGGTCTCAATGATGGTCACAGTATGGATAGTTCGCATTCACATCCTCTAGCAGACCTTCTCAGTGTATTCTGCCACTAAGCTTGGTAACCGTTCCAGATATCCATTTTAGCCATTATCTTCCTTCTAAGGTCAGCTGCCCTTGTGCTAAACGCTTCTGGGCTTCGTATTGGGGCTTGGAACCCAATTTCTGAGTGTTGGGGTGATGATGAAATCC
>KV751331.1:7648362-7680064 GCA_001698575.1 Mola mola | reverse complement strand
TCTCATAACACGTCCTCGTTGTTGGTGATTGGTGATTGTCTCTACCCACTCGGGGTTAAATACCTGGGTTTCCCACACTGAACCTCAGAACTGAAGAAGCCTTTCGGATGAGAGGGGAAACGTCTTCAAACAAGATAAGAAGTCCAGTTGCTTCCTACTAAACACTCCGAGATAAAGTGATCTTCAGGTTTTTAAAAAGTACAGGGATTATTCTTGGGTCTGCTAATCCTAATCTACAGTCTATTCCGGGATGTGGCGGTAACGCGATCAAAAACAAAAACAATAAACAAACAATCAAAAAAAAGAAACAAAAAAAGAAAGAAAACAAGAAAGACCGGAAATGACATATACCTTCCGGGGCGCGCTGTTCGTGAGAACCACAAAGAAGAGGGTCGTCATAACGTTGTGTTCGAGTTTTTCACTTCTGAATTTTAATACCTTCTGGATTTAAAACATGTACGATCAGGATGAAGGTGAGCTGCTGCGTTTTTACATCGACAGAAACTTTATCCAAATACAAAATGACAAAACTTTATTTAAAAAAAAAAAAAAAAAAAAGTCCTTAAAAAGTTATTTGCACATGCATGAGATATATAACACACATCTGTCTGAGCCTGTCAGAATACATTGCAGCATGACAGTCAAGGTTATCTAAAATGTGTCACTTGTATTCAGATTTCCTCTCCTCTCGCTGGATACGTGAACCCTATGAAAACACGAGCCTCCGTCACTCCGAGCTGCTAACGTTAGCATAGCGCCTCATCTTGAAAAACCAAACTGTTCCCGATTGAAAACGCGTGGTAATAACAAACTCATATTACCGTTTGCTCCGTCAGGAGTCAAAATACACCGACCGACATGCTAATAGCGGCAAATATTAGTGGCACGATGCTTTGTTTCAGTTAGCTATGCGGGCTAACGGGCTAATCAGGTGTGATTAATAACAGTGCAGAGAAACCAAAACGTCGATACAGTGTTTGGTTGTAATGAAAAAGAAATTCTCTGTTACAGTAGAGACGCCAGCATATAGAAGTATCGAGTACTAGTACAACGTAAAAAGAAATGTCTGGAATATAATGTAGTCACATTTCCCAGGACACGAGCGTGTGTGTGAGTGGAGACGCGCCGACAGAAATGTTTCTTTTTCTTGGCAGATTCCGGTGTTTCGTAGGTGTTACATGCACATCCTTACTGTGCTTTGTTGGAACTGTAATTCACAGCATAGGCGAGTGGTTCTCAAACTTTCCTGCCGTGATCCCCAGGTTGAAGGAAAACAGCTCACTGCCAACACTTATTTACAAGGCGGTACAGCTCCACGACATGTGAAAATAATGTAACTGCATTTTGGGAGCAAAATTGCAAGTGCTACCACAATTACACGCACTATCTGTCTCCCTTACACACACACACAAGCTACTGGTGGCCAATGGTGAGATGAATCGGTGGCTGAAACTCTGGACTGGTAGATGTCACTGTGCTACACGGCTCTTCATGGAGAACTTAGCTGCAGTGGCTACGCTGTTTTCTGTGTGCTCGTTGGCTGGCAGCTAAAAATCAACTTGAGGACCGAGATGAAGAAAATGTGTGTTAGACCTGGTGTATTGATCAGGATAACAGTCTCTCTGTTATCTGTGTGTTTGCAGATAATCAGTATGATGAGGACGATGATGAAATCACTCCAGATTTGTGGCAGGAGGCGTGCTGGATCGTCATCAGGTAAACTCACTTGCATCTGTGAGCTGCTGAGGAAACTCTAGGACATTTGGGACCTGCCTCAGAAAGCAGCTTTGGTCAAAACTGAGTTTGATCCTGAGATGAGGGAATCTGCATTTTCTGTTTAACAATAGGAAATAATTCAAACTGATGCCAACGGTACTGCCTTCTTCACAAAGCTCAGAGTCGTTTACTATGGTAACTGAGTCTATGGACCCAAATTTGGCCCGAGCAGGTTTACTTCAATAAACCTGGAGTTTTTCTCAGACTCCCCTGTCTGACACTGCGTGTTTCTTGTCCTCGGTCCCTCAGTATCACACAGCTGAGTTTATTCATCTGTGATTAAGACTGGAAAACATTTTAACATCCCTTACACGAAGAGGCTGTTTACTTCTCAGGGAATAACACAAACATACATCCAAGATGAGTTTGAGGTAGGGGTGTAAGGTAAGGATAAACTCTACCCACTTTACGATACAAATCCCAATTTTTATTTCTTATTTTTTTTAAAACCTTTAGACAAGAAAAGTTATGAATACTTTCTTAATGTTTTCTTTTTATAAACAAAACTAGTGTTGTTTACTTTTGAGGTAATTTTCTAACTTAGAAGCCAAAAAATACTGCACAACTTTGGAAAGATCTATAAATTAGGGAAAAAAATTGGAATTTCCTAATCAAATAAGAGTAACATTACAAATATGATAATTCTCTTCAAATAACAACAGTGCAGGTTACGTTGCTGGCTTGGAATTTACATGTTTTTCTAACGAAATATCAGCATATTATCGCCATGCTTTCCTCGATCATATGCTTCAAAGACATGATTAGAGACAGTTTGATTTTTTTTTTTTTTTTTAATCACACAGCAACTTAGTGGTTTTTATCAGACGTAAGAAGTCTCAGTCTCTCCTCAGCATCAATGATGTCTGTGCTGATTTCACTGCAACATGTGTCCATCCGTACGTTAAAGGCAGACAGTGCTACCGTTGAAAAGAATTGAATTACAAACATTGCTGCACCAAAGTAAATCCTCTATTTGTTTCGAATTTTAACCAACTCAGGATGTGTCCTTGCCTCCCTTTTTTGAGGGGATACATGTTCACCTCCAGATTATAGTGTATATATTCACTTTGAGACGACCAGTGCTCACACAGGCAGCTGAAAGTCTGCAATTCATCTCATCTTGATTGTTTTGTTTCAAAGCCATGGTGGTAGTGTATAGAGCCATAATGACGAAATCTGTAATTATCCAAGTACTTCTGAACCTAACTGTACATGTGTGTTCAAACTCACCACATGTTCATGTGAGAATTTAAAATTCCAGAGGAGTAAAGTGTGCAGAACTTTTATATTTACTGTTGCCATGACGAATCGCAGTACGTGGGCTCTGTCAAGACTGGTGGTGCAGCGTTCACTGATCTGAACTACAACCTCATCTGAGAGTAATGCAGCTCAGGGTTCTGGGTCACACTCAGAGTCTGTCGAACCTCCTTTCTGAAATAGACCTCAGAACAGAACTGTTCTCCAGTCACCACTACGCAGCAGATGGAGGTGTTTGCTGGTGTGTGTTTATTGATGTTGATGGATCTTTGAGTGTATGTCGATGCTTTTTTGTGTTGGTTAAATACGTTTTATGCCAAACAGAATTCAAATGTGCTTCGCAAGCCTGTTATGCCTCAGTCTGACCTTTTCAAGTATGGTTTCATAGTTAATTTTCAGCTAGCAAGCTAACAAGGTTCTCTCAGCTGCTATTTAGTCAAGCTTTTGTTCTGTTTCAGTTCTTATTTCGACGAGAAGGGTCTGGTTCGTCAGCAGCTGGATTCGTTCGATGAATTCATCCAAATGTCAGTACAGAGGATTGTGGAGGATGCTCCACCCATCGACCTACAGGCTGAGGCGCAGCACACCTCAGGAGAGGTGGAGGAGCCGGTGAGGTGCCACACCTGGGACAGATTCTGGACCACGGCTCAGTTTAGACACATTTCATTGACCTCTTCAGACTGACCTTGGAGTTTTCAGGAAAGCGGGGTTAAACTCGCGTGAATACAACGCTTACGCTGCATCTCTTTCTTTAGCGCTGATGTGCGTTCATTTCAAACCGGCAGCACCAACCTCACCCCAGAATTTTCATGACTCGTGTGCCGTCTGTTTCGAAGACCAGGAAGGGACGGTGACCTCAGAGTTACCTGTTAAGACGGATTGCTTGTCTCTGTTGTGGGCTTAGAGTGGGACGTGTTCGGATTGGACATTGCTGCTAATGTCGTCCTGCATCATTAGGATCAGTGTGAAGAAAAAACAAACACGAGTGACAGATGTGAATACAGCAGTACAGCTACAATGGTGGCTTGTTATCGATTAATGTAACGATAATCTTTCAATGTCTTGTTTATTGTAACTACTGATATTAAGTTATTGGTCATTATCCCGAAGAAACACAACGTGTAAAACATTTACTGCCAAAAATACAAGCTTGTGTCACTCTGAAGCCACCAGAGGTAGTCATCCAATCTGAGCCCAGCTTAAGGTATAAAACACATATAACATCAATGTGACACTATTGTGAAATCACTGCAACTTGTTTTTTCTTTCAGCCTCGTTACCTGCTGAAGTTTGAGCAAATCTATCTGTCCAAGCCCACGCACTGGGAGAGAGATGGAGCACCGTCCCCCATGATGCCCAATGAGGCTCGACTACGGAACCTCACGTAGGCCTCACCTGTTCTTGCTGTTTTAACCTGTACTCAACCTGTTCTGACATGTTCCCACCCACCTCTTCAGGTACTCGGCCCCCCTGTACGTAGACATCACAAAGACCATCATAAAGGAGGGTGAGGACCAGATTCAAACCCAGCACCAGAAAACCTTCATTGGTAAAATTCCCATCATGCTTCGCTCAACATACTGCCTGCTGAGTGGCCTGACAGACCGAGACCTTTGTGAACTCAACGAGTGTCCCCTGGACCCTGGAGGTTATTTCATCATCAACGGTTCTGAGAAGGTACGCTCTGACATGCACCATGTGACCTCAGTCTTAATGCTAAGCAAAGCCATCTGGCTGCAACTGGCAGCTTTAAATTTCAGATTTAGACCACTAAAATAGAGAAACTGGTCTGCAGCGGTGGTGTGGTTTTGTACTGTCCTCTAGTATAGGGTTTCACTGGAGCAGTTTTGTTGATTTGAGTTGGAGAACGTGCCTTCTCTGCAGAGACGCTTCTGAAATGATCAGTAGGGCAACACTATCACGAACGTTGTGCAGAAGCAGCTGCGGCGGCCTGGATCTCAAGTACGAGTTTACCAGTCAAGAGGAAGTGACCTCTTCTGTGTTGTCGTCTTTCGTCTGCACATTCTGACAATTGATTGAATAATCGGTCAGAGCTGATTAAAAAATAGACATAAAAAAATAAAAAAACATAACTAATTTTTAACTGCAGCAAATCTGGAGCATTACGTCAACATAGTAAACAAATCCACATTATAAACTGACTGAAGAAATGTTAGATCATAACCAGCCAGTTAAGGCTGGGTATCGTCAAGAACCTCAATTTATATCAATCAGTATGTTTCAGTTAGGCACCTCACCACGCATAGAGACAAAAAACTATTCTGGTGTCACCGGTTATCCTGACCTTATGTCTTTGGACTTTGGGAAGTTGTCAGTGGACCCAGGGGAAATGCGCCATGGATAACGTGCAAGGTTAACACAGAATGGCCCTGGGCCCAACCACTGCAACACCGTCAAATAAAAACGTTTGTATATTTTTGTAGCTTCACAATGTACGTTGAAATTTTTGATGAAGCAAGAATAAATGACTATAGTGTCTCTAATGTGTATGTTTGTGTCTTTGCTGAACTTTCAGCTCAAACTACTAAACAGAACTACGGTGTTTTCTCTAACTTTACTTGTGGGGAGTTAACATGATGTGGGCACAGAACTAGCGTAATGATGGCAGGGTTTGATGATTAATTACAATATTGCAGAAAAGATGGTGCTATTTGAATGAAGAGTTGTAGTGTGAGCAGTTTAATAAATGTGTGTTTTCAATGATTTTCACACGAAACCTGATCGATGTCCGTGTGTAGAGCCAGGAGGAGTGTTTCCTCTCCAGGTCACAGCCTGTACTCCCAGCACCTTCCTCTTTGTGTTACTGTGTAAGTGCAAACAGGGCTCATGTTAGCTTCCCTCCCCTCCGCAGAGGAGGAGCTAAAAACATCCTTGTCACTGGTTCCAGGTTCAGATTTGGTAGCAATGTGTGGGCTTCGACATTTGGACTTGTGACGTTATTTCCAATGTCTGGACCTGGTTTGCCTCTGGGGTCGACATTCATTCATTTTGGTGAAGTTTTTGTTTCGCTGAACATACTAACATCATCTTCAAATCAGTTACACTGTCAATAAATAAACAAATTTTTGTCAGTGTGGATAAACTCCACCCACGTTAAGGACAAGAGAGAAGAACAGTCACTCTAGGGTTGGGAACCAAGAGTATGTTAATATTTTTACTTAGCTCCGTAACAAGTCTGAATTATCCATCACATGTAGCTGTAACTAATTAATGTACCAGCCTTCATGTCAACGTGGGCTTATTGTTTTAGCTGTGTTCTAAGTGCTAACACAGACTCGCTGTACAGAGTTTTCAGGCGCACTCACAAAATCTTTTCGTACTGTGGCCAAGCACAGTTCACTTCCTTTGCCCTGGAACACTTGGAGGAGGTGTGCTTCGGTATGGTACAGCTGCTCATGCATGAGCATAAGCAAGGGTGCACAATGTGAAAGTATAAGCGAAAGCGTCCCTCGTTTTGTGCTGACTCTGCAAAAGTCAGTCGTCACATCACTTGAGGTGACAACATAATTACTTAAACTAGTAATCATGTTCACAACTGACCAGAAAAAACCTTCTGTATTCAATCACAATATTTTCATTGCACATTGTAGTTTTTATAAAAAGAGCTGTTGGTGAGAATATGTTTTGTGTTACATGTTTTAGGAAAAAACTAATGAAAATAAGTGGTGTGTTGGTGGTTTTCTGGATCAAAATTGTTTACCTGCGGGTTTTCAGGTGCTGATCGCTCAGGAAAAGATGGCTACTAATACAGTGTACGTGTTTGCCAAGAAGGACTCAAAGTACGCCTACACAGCTGAGTGTCGTTCCTGTTTGGAGAACTCATCTCGTCCCACCAGCACAATCTGGGTCAGCATGATGGCCAGAGGAGGACAGGTGAGTCCCTCTTTAAATGGATACAGATTTCATTCGATATTTTATTTTCATATGAATTCAGCTGCAGCTAGCTAATTGCAGCTAGAAGCCATAAGCCGCTAACTCAAAAAAAAGAAAAAAACACCAAAAGTCAATGCGACGTTTGGGAGCTGCTCATCATCCCAGTACCCATGGAACATCAGCTCAATACATAACTTGTAAAATAACCGGGCTATTGTCACCATAATGATTAATTAATGATCACTCAGACAAATGACTGATTATTGTTTTTTCTTAGGGAGTGAAGAAGAGTGCGATTGGTCAGAGGATTGTGTCCACGCTGCCGTATATCAAACAGGAAGTTCCAATCATCATTGTGTTTCGAGCACTGGGCTTCGTATCAGACAGAGACATCTTAGAACACATCATCTACGACTTTGATGACCCCGAGATGATGGAGATGGTCAGTCTTATTAGTAGTTACTGATCATATAGCTATTTTTAGTCTATCATTAACAGGGCGAACCTTAAATTGTATCCGCGGGTAAGGTGTCTATTGCTACCACCCACATGACTGTCGTGTTACTGTTCCCAGGTGAAACCGTCTCTGGATGAAGCATTTGTGATTCAAGAACAGAATGTGGCGTTAAATTTTATTGGTTCCAGAGGAGCAAAACCTGGCGTCACAAAAGAAAAGAGAATCAAATATGCCAAAGAAGTCCTGCAGAAAGAGATGCTGCCGCACGTCGGAGTCAGCGACTTCTGTGAGACCAAGAAGGCTTACTTCTTAGGGTGAGTCCCCCTGACAAATGCCTGTCCACGCAAGTTCCACCTGACTGACGCCTGTCAGCATCTTACAGTGTGTCCTGTCTTTGCAGGTACATGGTCCACAGGTTGCTGCTGGCTGCTCTTGGTAGACGAGAACTCGACGACAGAGATCACTATGGCAACAAGAGGCTGGACCTCGCTGGACCACTGTTGGCCTTCTTGTTTAGAGGGTGGGCCTTCTTACACTGTCATCTGACCTTTAACCCCTCACTCAGTTTTAACATAAGGACACTCAGTCAGGTCTATTAGTATTCGGAGGGTGACATATTTGTTGACTCTGTAGACCACAATAGTGTATCTGAGAACAATCCACACCTGTATCAGCTTTTAGGTTTAATTCAAGGTGACTCAGAAGTGTGTTTAGGAGCCGTATAGGAATTTGTGTTTATACACAAAGGCCCTCATTTTAAGAGGCTCAAAAGTAATTGGAAAAAGAAACATAATTATATTTATCAGGACTGTTTGGAATACTTCGACAAAACCTCTCGGCATTGGCTGCCTGAAGTCTGGAGCCCATGGGCATCACCACATTCTGAATTGCCTCCATGGAAATTTTCTCCACGTCTTAAGTGCAGCTGCCTTCAGTTGCTGCTTGTTTTTAGGATTTTCCAACATCAGTTCTTCTTTGTTACTTTTGATCTCTGAAAAAGAGTTGAAAAAAAAAAAAAATCCTAAAGCGTCAAGTCAGTATTTCCCCCAGACTCATTACATTAACGTTGAGTCACACTTAACCCACATTGGTTGCTTCATGTAACCTCGTTACATTTGATGGTGAGAATGAAATGAAATGGACCATATAATGACGTTAATAGGCCTTTTCACCAGATTACCCAGGTAACATTGAGCTCATTCTCTGCATTTATGAAACCAGTTAGAACTCTTGTGTCTTGTGTCTGATGAATGCGCTGTAGCTCCCTGTTTCCAGACTAGGCAATTATTTCTGTGTCTAAAATAGCTACATTCAAATATCTTAATGAAACAAGTAAATAAGAAAAACAAGAAAAATAAATTGATTTAAATACTTGTTTTTCTTTGAGTTCAGCATGTTTAAGAACCTGCTGAAGGAGATCCGGATTTATGCTCAGAAGTTTATCGACAGAGGAAAAGACTTCAATCTGGAACTTGCCATTAAAACCAGAATTATCTCAGACGGCCTGAAATACTCGCTGGCTACTGGGAACTGGGGCGATGTGAAGAAAGCTCACCAGGCCCGAGCAGGAGTGTCACAGGTGAGATCACCTGCTTCCTCTGGAACCTGAACAGCTGTGTGCCACATGGAAGTGAAAACTATTTAGGAGCTTTCCCAAGAAGTTGCGACACTTCTGTGTTCATCTTTGCAAGGAAGTTTAAAAGCTGTAATCACAATTTTAGACAGTGTTCAATGTTAATCAGCTGAGTTTAGATGGAAGCACTGAAATGTGCTTTTAGAATGAGGACCTCTTTCTGTCCCCAATTTGTCTTGGTCAGGCTCCCATAATGTCATCTAATCATCATTGTCTTCTCTGCTTATAGGTATTGAACCGTCTGACCTTTGCTTCCACACTGTCCCACCTCCGTCGTGTCAACTCTCCTATTGGCAGAGATGGGAAACTGGCAAAACCCAGACAGCTGCACAATACACTATGGGGAATGGTGTGTCCGGCTGAAACACCCGAGGTACAAACCATCTGAAATACAAATAATCTGGCACCCTGTATCCGCAAGAAGTGACCATCTGATGACAGTAAACTCCACCATTCAGTGAACAATCAGCCATCTTGATTAATAAGCAGCACTTGTATTTCAGGGTCATGCTGTAGGTCTGGTGAAGAACTTGGCCCTCATGGCATACATCTCTGTGGGCTCTCAGCCGTCTCCAATCTTGGAGTTTCTGGAGGAGTGGAGTATGGAGAACCTGGAGGAGATCTCGCCTGCTGCCATTGCAGAGTGAGTCAAATCGTCACAACACCTGAATTGAAACCTGAGCTGAATAGTTGTAACACTTTAATCAAGTCCATGTTAGATGCTTCTGCAGTTAATTAATTTAGTAAAATTCCTCAACCTTGCCTCCAAATGGCAGCATCTCCCTCTGTCAGCTCAAACAAATATCACCAAACATCTGATATGTAGTTGTCAGATATATTGAAGTATTTGTATCTTTTCAAGTACTGTGTTTAATACAAAACAGTCTACACACATTACACTGAGAATTCCCAAAGCTGTGAACGAAACCAAATTTTTAAACAAATGTTTGACCCAAAGCTGTGCAGATACCAGCATTATATGTTGGCACATGTTCAGTGCCTTTCTGTACCAGAACCACATGTAGCTTATTTTTTCCAAAATTTCCCTATTGCTGTCATGATTTTTCAATTAATGTTGCACTAGACAAATCAATTCATTTTTTTACCCTAAGCAGGGACTTTAGCACTACTTCAGCAGAATTAAACTGTTTATATTCAATTAACGCTATAAAATTTATTAAGTATCCTGACTGTGCTGAAACTTTAACTGAGTGTATGTGTGTTTTTGTTTTGGGTTTTTTTTCCTGAATGTTTCAGTGCCACTAAAATCTTTGTGAATGGCTGCTGGGTTGGAATCCACAAAGATCCTGAACAGCTGATGAACACATTGAGGAAACTCCGTAGACAGATGGACATCATTGTGTCTGAGGTAACAAAACCCATCATTTTTTAATTTAAAAACATCCTATCAACAATCACAACAGTCCCATTAAAAATAGCCAGAATCCCATCCCACTTAACAACAGTCATAATCATGTTAATTACAATCGTATCCACATTAAATACTGTCGTATCAACACTAATTTCAGTCACATCCACGCTAGCTACAATAATGGCCAGGCTAACTGTAGTCGTATCTATGTTAACTACAGTCGCATCCTCACTAACTAGAGTCACATCGAACCTAACTAAAGGATGGGTACAGTTACTTGAGAAACATTTCGCTATTTTCATACCTGCAGTGTGTTCCTGCGCAGTTCATACGTGTTATTTTTGGATAATCTTTTGAATTCGGTTGGTGCAACATGGCAGCTACGAGCGGGAAATGTGACGTCTGGAAATGCTTTGACAAAGAGGCAATAACTGTGCAGTGAAGTTTTGTGGTATTAAACTTACAGAAATATGCCTTTGATGTTTAATCAGCAAGGAGAAACCAGTGGAAGTATACAACAGGAAGTCTCATCACATCATGTGCTAACTTTATTAGCACACGCTGCTGTGACAATAACAGAGCTGTTTATAACCAAAATGGTGACTGGAAACTTGCTACCATTAAGAAGGTTCCCACGTGTCCTGGAAAACCTGGAAAATGATTGACCAATTTTCCTGTCATGGAAAACATATTGAAAATGAGAAAAAAAAAGTCAAATGTCTTGGAAAATTATTTCTCGTCCCTCTGCTTCTCTCTGCCTTGTGAGTGAACTCAAACGGGTTAAAAGTTATGTGCGTGTATGTCTGTTGTCACACTGTCTTCAATGGGCAACATTGAGGGATAGTACTTTATCTGCTTCTAGCTGGCGCAGCGTCCCATGTGAAGCTCCCAGCCAATCAATTTTGCATGTCCCATCAGAGCAGTCCTGCTCCCCAGTGTTTGTATTTGAGATTATCTATAGGTAAGTTATAGCCATAGACTGCACATCTTTTAAATCAGACCTCTGGGGGCAGAAGAGGAATAAACCTAGAAGAAATATGGGTAAATGTACAAAAGACAAGAACCCTTCTGCAACGCATGGTGGGGCAGGTGAATGTATAAGTGTTTGACATGTCAACTTGTCTGTAATTTCATGGAAATATTGGGAACCCTGATTTAAGTGTGTGTGTGAGTGAGATTTCTTTTAGTAAGGGGGAAAAAAAGCTATTGAATCCTACCTGGCCCTATATAAAGTAATTACCGCCTTAAGCTAATAACTGATTGTGCCATCCTAACCCTTACTGCAATGAAACTTTTGTGATAACTGGCAATTAGTCTTTTACAGCGCTGTGGAAGAATTGTGGCCCACTCATCTTTGCAGAATTGTTTTAATTCAGCCACACTGGAGGTTTTTTGGGGGTTTTTTTTTAGCATGAATGGCCTGTTTAAGGTCATGCCACATCATCTCAATTGGATTTATGTCCAGTCTTTGACTAGGCCACTACAAAACCTTACTTTTGTGTTGTTTTTTTATGCCATTCAGAGGTGGATTTGTTGGTGTGTTTCGGATCATTGTCCTGCTGCATAACCCGAGCGTGCTTGAGCTTGAGGTTACAAACCAATGGCCAGACATTCTCCTTCAGGATTTTCTGGTAGATAGCAGAATTCATAGTTCAATCAATTACGGCAAGTGATCCAGGTCCTGAAGCAGTAAAACACCCCAGGCCATCACCCTACCACCACCATGTTTGACTATTGGTATGATTTTATTTTTATTAAATACTATGTTAGTTTTATGCCAGATTTAACGGGATGCACACCTTCCAAAAAAGGTCAACTTTTGTCTCAGCAGTCCACAGAATATCTTTCTAAAGCGGGAGGCGCAATTTCTTTGTCACATAAGGCCAGGTAGATTTGGAGAGGTTTTTTTTCACCTTAATAAATGAAATCATCATTTATAAACTGTATTTTGTATTTACTCAGGTTATCTTTGTCTAATATAAAAATTTGTTTGATGATCTGAAACATTGAAAAAAAAAAAAAATCGCGAAGGGGGAAAATACTTTTTCATAGCACTGTAAGTATTCCAACATTGAAATTAGTGAAAATTCCCATTTCTACATTGTACATATAGTAACATTAGCGCTAACTACAGTCACAGTCACAGAGTCAACACTTGACACACTTCATCTGCACTAACAAACAGATGGACATTGTCAGAAAATTCATATCCAATACAAACCCTCTTCTTCCAAGTAAAACAACAACACTTTGTGCATCCAGTTCTTGTGTATTTAAAAACAATACTAAGCAATATTTTAGCTGTGGATTATCTAATTCTGATCTTTTCAGGTGTCGATGATAAGAGACATTAGAGAACGCGAGATCAGGATCTACACAGATGCCGGACGAATCTGCCGACCTCTACTGATTGTGGAGAAACAGAAACTGCTGCTGAAGAGACGACACATCGACCAGCTGAAGGAGAGAGAATACAACAACTACAGGTGAGACACACAAGTAGAGTTCAGTGGATGTAGAGTTGCACCGGATGACTGGCCAGGGAACAGAATGGGACATCTCTCAGCAACTAGAGACTGGCCACTCAGTCTGAGGTATTTCCGGTTCAGAGCCGATCCAAATTCACCACACATCATACGCACAGTGGATGCATGAGTAAAAAAAAAAAAATTAGAAAAGAATTTATCAGCATACTGAAAATGAATTAAGCATGTGTCCCTTGTTCTATAAATATGCTGCAACTGCTTGTGTTTGGAAAAAAATAAAAATTGGTGTACAGAAACTCATTTTCTGTTGTTATTTGTACCTTTTTCTAGAACATTATTGTGAGTTGTTTCAATGCGAGAAGATCCTGTAACTTAGTGCAATTTGGGGGATATTGTAAAGTTTAGTAACAATAATTGATAATCTACGAAAATTTCAATGGGTGCCTCTGCAGTTGTGTACAGATTGAATTACTCGAGCTTTGTGGATTTTGGTTGAAGCTGTGTTTGTCTTTTGTTTGCGGCGGTTAGCTGGCAGGACTTGGTAGCGAGTGGTGTGGTGGAGTACATCGACACGTTGGAGGAGGAGACAGTGATGCTTGCCATGACCCCAGATGACCTCCAAGAGAAGGGTGTGGCTTACTGCTCAACTTACACGCATTGTGAGATCCACCCATCCATGATTCTTGGAGTCTGTGCTTCCATCATCCCCTTTCCAGACCACAACCAGGTACAATAGATCAAAGAGTTGAAGCCAGTTTTATTTGTTTTGTGCCAATTCTCAAAAGTCATCTCACAACATGTAGAGCAGCTCCACACCCTAACCCTAACTCTTTAATATCAGTAGGTTAATTATTAATTAAATGAAAGAGAGAATGGCAGGGAGGAAAAACTGCTTTTAAGAAGAGTAGTTCTGCTACAGAAACCTTGTAGCAGAACATGGCTCTTAGTGGGCCAGGTCTCCCTAGAGGTCAACACCTCCGATGACATTCTGTTTTTCCTTTCTAGTCATATTGTGTGACTGGTTTAAACATCAAACACATGCTGTTTTATCATAACATTTCAACTCTGTTCTGTTTTCTTGTTTAGTCTCCCAGGAACACGTACCAGTCTGCTATGGGTAAACAGGCCATGGGCGTCTACATCACCAACTTTCATGTGCGAATGGACACGTTGGCTCACGTATTGTACTACCCCCAGAAACCACTGGTCACCACCCGATCCATGGAGTACTTGCGCTTCAGAGAGCTCCCAGCAGGTAACACACCTCTCCAGGTACCGCACACCTGCAGTCAGACTGAACCTGCCCGTGTCGGTGTCAGTCTAACCTTTTTTTGTGTCAGGTATTAACTCCATCGTTGCCATCGCCTCATACACCGGGTACAACCAGGAGGACTCCGTTATCATGAATCGTTCGGCTGTCGATCGTGGCTTCTTCAGGTCAGTCACTAAGTTCTACAGTTGAATGAGTACCTGATCCAACACGACTTTGTTTTCAAGCTGTTTTCATCCTGCAGGTCTGTTTTCTATCGATCCTACAAAGAGCAAGAGTCTAAGAAAGGTTTTGATCAGGAGGAGATCTTTGAGAAGCCGACACGTGAAACCTGCCAAGGTAAGAACCCATAAACTTTCCTTTGAGTGACAGGAGTAGCACCCAATCACAGTTGTTGAATGTAGATGGTGGACAGGGATAGAATTGCATCATAGAATGAGAACAAAATTGTCCTCAGGTATGAGACATGCCATCTATGACAAGCTGGACGATGATGGGCTAATTGCGCCTGGCGTTCGTGTCTCTGGTGAGGATGTGATCATTGGGAAGACAGTGACGCTTCCAGACAATGATGACGAGCTGGACAGCACCAACCGGCGCTACACCAAAAGAGACTGCAGCACCTTTCTGAGGACCAGCGAGACCGGCATCGTGGACCAAGTGATGGTGACGCTGAACCAGGAGGGCTACAAGTTCTGCAAGATCAGGGTGAGACAACGATCCGAACACCTGACGCAACACCTGAATTTCTGTATTCTACTGACCAGCTTCCTGTTTCCTGCAGGTTCGCTCGGTCCGCATTCCTCAGATCGGAGATAAGTTCGCCAGTCGACATGGACAGAAAGGAACATGTGGGATCCAGTATAGGCAGGAGGTAAACAGGAAATAAACAACAGGAAATGACATCATCAGGATGGTCCCTTTTTCTGGTTGTTTAACAGCCTGCTGTTTGACTGACAAGAACTAAACAGTAACTTGGCAGATCAGAAATAGCACTGTTTAAATAAACATAATTGCAGTTTCTGAACCTTCAGGCGAAGATTCAGAGATACACATCATCGATTGTGTTGATAAATTATCCCCCATATATATTTTAGTGTTACTACACGTCTAATTCCGACAATCCAACACAGCACCCAGCCTGGCTATTCAAAAAAAGTCATCCTTTGCTAGTGCCCCACATGATTCATACAATGGGCAGGCAAAAATGTCAGTCACACAAACTTGCAGCCACACGCTAACATATATGTGTCAAAGTTTTCAATTTGTAATACATGTAGAGCCAAAATAAACCACAGGGGGAACAGCCACAAAATGTTGAGGACGTCAAACCTAATCAGATACTTGAGGAGATACAACATAACAATCTTTTGTGGCAGCTACTGTCAAGTAAAAAGGACAAGGATAAAAAAAATAAATAAATCTGTATAAAAATAAGATTAGCGTATGTATAATGTGTCAGTCGCAGTGTTGCGTGGCCAGGTACAGGTAAAATACTGCATAATTTAAGAAAAATGTGCAAGAGCAGTTATTGCAGTGGCCACATTATTGCACATTAGTGGCAATGGTGCTTGCAGGTCTTTTCACAGCCGTGGGGAAGAAGCTGTGTTTGAGTCTGTTGGTCTGGGCTCGCATGGTTCTGAGCCTGCCAGAAGGGAGCCTGCTGAAATGAGAGTGTCCTGGGTGGGTGGGGTCATTCAGGATGTTTGTGGCCCGTCGGAGGAGACGGCTCGAGTAGATCTCTTCCAGGCGCGGGAGTGGGGAGCCAACGGTCCACTCAGCCGTCTTGATGACCCGCTTCACCTGTTTTCTCTCTGGAGTACCACACCGTGCAGCCGTAGGTCAGGACACTAACCATTGTGCATGGATAAAAGTTCCTCAGTAGAGGTGGAGTCAGTTTGTTCCTCCTCAGCATGAACACTGTCACCCAGCTAAAAAACAGATAAGCTAAAGGTAGTACTAGCCACAAGCCAGCAGCCTCTTCTATCTTTCAGTCTGGGAACAGGGGAGACGTACTTCAGGATTGACCCCTTCACTTTCAGCAGCAGTAGTAAAACGACATACGAGCACTCTACCTCAGTCTAGAGAAGCTGTGGCTTGTATTTATTCACAGCTTAGCTTGTTACTATACGATTAAAACACTGCTAGACTGCTAACAAGCTGTCAAGTGCTGCTTTGTCTTCACTCAACTTTGTTGACGCTTGACTCTCACAATGTTCTTAAAGGAACCACGCTGCCCTTGCAACACCAGGTGATAACTGGCTCAGCGTGAAGTCGATTCATTTACAGAGTAAAACATTTTGACTAAAACTTGATAAAAATGTAATGACAAAAACTAAAGTGACTAAAAACTAGAATAAATATTTTCTTTTAAAGACTAAGACTAATCATAAATAGCTGCCAAAATTAACAATGATGTGGAAGACTGCAACTTGTAGACCTTTTACTGTTGTATTCAGATTCAGATTACTTTATTTATCCCCAAGGGAAATTGTTAAATTGAAGAAAATAGTATTAAAAAAAAAAAAAGTATTGAAGAAAAGTTGATTTTTTTTTTTTTTGTTATTTTTTTTCTTAGTCATACTGTGGGGGAGGTGCACCGTTAAAGGTGGTTTGTGATCCATCATTCTAACAAAACTGTCTTAATTACGATGTCACCACCGCTCTGGACGCTGTGATAGGCCGATGCTCTCATTGATCATTATGGGACTTAGGTGTGTGTTTTGTGTTGAAGGACATGCCGTTTACCTGTGAGGGAATTACACCTGACATCATCATCAACCCTCACGCCATCCCGTCCAGAATGACAGTCGGCCATCTGATTGAGTGTCTGCAGGGGAAGGTACTCCTCCAGGAACCACCATTGATCAACATCAGGAACTTACTTAGTCACATAGTGATTATTGACACTGAGAAATCCATTTTAAGAAGTCAAACTGTCAACAAATATATTACATTTTTATCTTTCATTTACATCTATCTGTTATCGATACGCTGACCTTCGACTTGCAGGTTTGTTTACTTTATGTCCAATACTTCTGTTTTGTTTCAGGTTTCAGCAAACAAAGGTGAGATAGGTGATGCAACACCGTTCAACGACGCTGTCAACGTGCAGAAAGTCTCGAACCTGCTGTCTGAATACGGATACCACCTGAGAGGAAATGAGGTCGCTCACACCGTTTACTTTCTTAAGCACATTAACCCATTCACTCAACATCTACACATTGTTTTCACAATCATAATAATAATAATAATAAATCAAATTTATATCGCACTTTTCATTGTACACAAAGACGCTTTACATAGGGACACACAAAAAAGCAAAGTAAATACATAACAGCACAGATACACAATCAGCAGAATGGGGGGGGGGGTGTTGAGTGTAGGAGGAGGGTCAGATGTCGTAGGTGATCTTGAAGAGGTGGGATTTCAGTTGAATTTTAAATAAGGTGAGTGTGTCAGAGTTCCGGATGTTGAGTGGCAGGGAGTTCCAGAGGGTTGGGGCAGCGACGGCGAAGGCTCTGTCCCCCAAGGTGCGGTGCTTGGTCTTAGTGATGGGAGTGAGAAGGTTGGCGTCAGCAGAGCGGATGCGGCGAGTTGGGGAGTGGCGATGGAGGAGATCAGTGAGGTATGAGGGGGGCCAGATTGTTCAAAGCTTTGTAGGTGATGAGGAGGATCTTGAAGTTGATGCATTGCTGTATGGGGAGCCAGTGATGGTGACGGAGGATGGCAGTGATGTGTTCTCTGGAGCGGGAGTGGGTGAGCAACCGAGCAGCTGAGTTCTGAACAAATTGTAGTTTTTAGAGGACAGTAGAAGGGAGGCCATGATGGATGCCATTGCAGTAGTCTAGTCTGGAGGTGATGAAGGCGTGGATGAGTGTTTCAGCAGCTGAGGACGAAAGGGTGGGGCGGAGGCATGCAATGTTATGGAGGTGGAAAAAAGATGTTTTGGTGACGTGGTTGATGTGCGACTTGAAGGAGAGGGGTCCATGATGATGCCGAGGTTTTGTGCCGGGGGGAGGGAGTGACTGAGTGACCATCAGTGTAGAGTGAGAAGTTGTGGGAGGAGGGGAGGAGGGATTTTGGGCCAAGTTGAGGAAGTTGTTGTTCATCCAGGTTTTTATGACGGTGAGGCAGTCGGTGAGGGTGGAGAGAGTGGTGGGAGTGATGGCTTTGGAAGAGATGTACAGCTGTATATCGTCAGTGTAGCAATGGAAATGTAGACCATGGTGGCGGATAATGTTACCAATTGGGAGCATGTACAGGATGAAAAGAGTGGGACCAAGCACTGAGCCTA
Organism: Mola mola; assembly: GCA_001698575.1. NCBI lineage: Eukaryota > Metazoa > Chordata > Actinopteri > Tetraodontiformes > Molidae > Mola > Mola mola. Next base: position 7,661,622 of record KV751331.1, on the reverse strand, counting down.
GAGGGACTCCGTGTGAGACTGGGGGGGTGTGGGATTTATGGTTATTGATGGAGATGTAGTGGAATCTGTCTGACAGCTAGGCAGTGAACCAGGAGAGTGCGGAGTCGGTGATGCCAATGGATTGCAGGCGACGGAGGAGGATGGAGTGATCGATGGTATCAAAAGCTGCACTCACACTTATTCTAATACTATACTGCATAATACTATACACTTATTCTAATCATCACACTTATTCTAATACATTAACTAACACCTTTGGTCAATTAACCAGTCAAACCATTAACCATCAGTTAATCAATTAGACTCTGTTTACCATCAGTTGAACCCCGTTTTCAATGTATTCATGTGTGATCAGGTTCTGTATAACGGGTTTACTGGGAGGAAGCTGACGTCTCAGATCTTCATCGGGCCAACTTACTACCAGCGTCTGAAGCACATGGTCGATGACAAGATCCACTCAAGGGCCCGCGGCCCCGTCCAGATCCTGAATAGACAGCCCATGGAGGGCCGATCCCGGTGAGCCAGCCCTGCCTGATCCATCTGTGTCCTTGATCTGTCATCAACCTTTTTCATTGATCTGCCTGACTCACGGGTTTGCCTCGCAGCGATGGCGGTCTGCGATTCGGTGAGATGGAGCGTGACTGTCAGATCGCTCACGGAGCTGCTCAGTTCCTGCGAGAACGTCTTTTCGAGGCGTCTGATCCCTATCAGGTCCATGTGTGTAACCTGTGTGGACTGATGGCCATAGCCAACACACGCACACATACATACGAGTGTCGTGGCTGCCGCAACAAGACACAGGTAACTACCAATCAAATCAATTCATCCCAGAGCTAACGACCAGTGTGACAAAAAGATGTATTAGTTTGGGATCATTGATTGTTCATTTGTTTGTCATCAGATCTCTCTGGTCCGGATGCCGTACGCCTGCAAGCTTCTCTTCCAGGAGTTGATGTCGATGAGCATCGCTCCACGTATGATGACATCATAGAGCTGCTTGGCCAATGGCTTGCCTCCATGACATCAGCAGCAGGAAGTGAAAGTTTAATGTTGTCGTTTCTCATTTTGTTTTATAAAAGTAGAATAAATATGTTTTTTTTCCTGATGATCATTGTTTGTCCTCAATGGTTCACTATGATCATTTGACCAAACTTATGAGATGAGGGGTGTACTGGGCAGATTAGACACAGCCAGGCACTCTCAGGTGATGTTGATGGGGCATCATGTGGAACGGGATTTTCTGCATCATCACCTGAATGGATGTATATTACCGTCACAACAAAGCACAGGACATGTAGTGCTGCTGTGACTCTACGCTCATCACTTACTGAACTGTAAGGGTCACTGCCAAAAACGGAGAAAGGTCCTGTAGTGTTGCTGTGTGGACATCAGGGCAAAAAAAGTATCACAGGAAAAGGGGGCAACAACATTGTTAGACACCCAACTAGAATGTACTTTCTGCGCCTGTGTGAGGGTCTGTCTATGTCCATCAATAAGAGAACCAAAATAACGGAAGATTAAAAACTTGGACAACTGAGTGTCTAGTGAGTAGTCATTCGCTCCATGAGGCTGTCTGGAAGATGGGACAGGAATGAGTCCGAGCCATCTAAGCCAATAGAAGTGTAATTAAGTGCAGGCCTGTCCCAGCACTAACAATAAGCTTTATCAAAAAGGAAGGTTTTAAGCTAGTCTTAAACACAGAGACCCAAAATGGGAGCTTGTGCCAGAGAAGAGGGGCCTGATAGCCGAAGGCTCCGCCTCCAAGACTAAGTTTGGATATCCAAGGAACTACAAGTAAGACTGCATTTTGGGAGTGTAGTGATGTATTTGGGTAATGAGGCACTTTAAGCTCTTTATGATATGAAGGTGCAAAACCATTTGGGGCTTTATACGTGAGAAGAAGGATTTTCAACTAGATTTCACAGGAAGCTGATGTAGAGAAGCTAAAACGAGAAATATGAACTCTTGCTTGTTCCAGTCAGTACACGGGCAGCAGGGTTCTGGACCAGCTTGAGAGTCTTTAGAGACTTGATACTGCAGCCTGATAGTAGAGAATTACAGTCCAGCCTGGAAGGAACAAATGTGTGGACTCATTTTTCAGCATCATTTGAGTGAGGGAATGTTGGATTTTTGCAATATTACAAAGGTGAAACAAGGCAGTTTTGAAAATTTGCTTTATGTGGGAGTCAAAGGACAGATCTTGATCAAAGATAACTCCCAGATTTCTAACAGTAGTGCTGGAGGCCAAGGTCATGCCACCCAGCGTTACTATATCATTTGATAAAGTATTCCTTAGATGTTTAGGACTCAGCATAGTAACTTTGGTTGAAAAAATTAAACACCATCCATGATTTATGTCTTGTTTCAAGTGTGAAGTTTATGTAACCTGTTGGTTTCATGTGGCTTCCAGGAAAATTATAACGGAGTGGTTTGTGATTATATTACCTGAAGGGAAGCATATACAGTATAAATAGAAGTGGTCCAAGTACAGATCTTCACTCCATAACTAATTGTTGTGTACATGGATGATTTATCATTGACATATACAAACATATCAGTGTGAATAAATATGATTTTTTTTTTTTTTAATCAGGATCTGATGGTCAATGGTGTCAAATGCAGCACTGAGATTTAAACAGAACAAGTGCAGATATATGTAAGTCCCTCATCTGATGCAGTTAAAAGGTCATTAGTCATTTTGAATGCTATGTATATGACCATAATGACTGCAATATAATTATCGGTTGGGACTTTAATTGCTATTTCAATTCGCTATTAGACTGGTTTTCAACTAAGGTAGCCCCAAAACTAAATTCTGTCCCAGTGCATAAAAAATCTTCTGAAATTTCTAGACTTGGTTGACATTTGGAGGCTTCAGCACCCTCTCGAAAATACTCTTTTTTTTTTTCTCCAATTCATCATAGTTTCTTTAGAATTGATTATTTAGTCGACTCAAAGTTAATCCCAAATACAATTAGTTCATTGTATCATAGTATTATAATATCAGACCATGCTCCACTCTCAATTCAAATTAACTCTAATCTCACTACGTGTCAATACAATTGGACATTTAACCCGTTGTTAAACTCAGAGGAGAGTTTCTGTGACTACATATCAGTGAAGATTGCGGATTTCCTGCTTATTATTGATAATGGTGCAGTTTCAGGTTCAACTCTCTGGGAGTCCTTCAAGGTTGTTTTGCAGGTCAACATTAGCTCAAAAGCCAAGTTGAAACATTAAGAAAAATTGAGCTGCAGATGTCTATTTTAGAGGAATCCTATCATAACTGTAATTCTGAAGACGCCCTCAGTGCTATTTTTAAATTGAAACACGACTATAATCATATTCTCTGAGAGCAGGTTGGCAACTACATCTGTAAGATAAAACAGAGATCTTTTGAGCTTGGTGATAAACCTGATAAATTGCTGGCTAGGCAGTTAAAAGTTGTTCAAGTGATATAGGGCAATAAAGAAATCTCTTCCCCTTCAGGCCAGTTGATAACCAATCCTAAATTGATAAATGACAAGTTCTCTAGTTTCTATTCTCAATTATACACCTCTAAGTCTAATGCCACTTTGGACATTGATGGGTTTTTTAAACTAATTTTTACATCCCAGTCCTTAGCAAAGCAGCTCGGTTAGATATGGAAGCTGATTTCACCCTTGAAGAAATTGAAGTTGCAATACGTCCTTTATCCAATAGTAAATCACATGTGGTCCCGATGGATTCAGAATAGAATTCTACAAAGCCCATGTAGACAATTGCAACCCTTTTGTTCCGTATGGTAAATTGCTCTGTAAAAGACGGGACCTTTCCCAAGATTTTGTACGACGCACATGTTTTGCACTCTCTTGAAGAGGGATAGGGACGAGACCAATGTTACATCATATCGTCCTCTAAGCCAACTGAACAGCGATCAGAAAATTATTGCAAAAGTAATGACCATTAGGCTAAATAAGCACATTTGTGCACTAGTTCATCCCAACCAAACGGGTTTCATCCAACACTCGATGCTTATTGAACATTATTTACACAATGAAATTGGCCTGTTCTGCTGTTAACCTGTTGGACGCCGAGCAGGCGTTTGAGCAAATTGAATGGAGATATATGTTTGCCACTCTTAAAAAATTTGGTTTACGTAACAAATTTGTGACACTGTTGAAAATCTGTATGCATCCCCCAAATCTTGTGTTCTGACTAACCGCAACAGGTCTCGCCCTTTCCGGCTTCACCGCAGGATCAGACAGGGATGTTATCTCTCTCCTATGCTTTTCGTTTTGGCCCTTGAACCCCTGGCCATCTCCATTAGAGCTAATCCTTTAATAGCTGTCATACAACACAGCAGATCTGAGTCCACCATTGGTCTGTATGCGGATGATGTGGTCCTGACTTTGTCTGATGTGAGGACTTCCCTTTACCCCCTTCTTGACCTTATAAGCAGGTTTGGACAACTTTCTAGGTTTGCCATTCACTGGCAGAAAAGTCTATTATTGCCCTTGGCTGACTTGACCCTGGTTTCCTAGATAACCTACCGTTAAAAATCGCCACTGATCATTTTATGTATTTTGGTATCAAAGTTCCCAGGAATCTAAAGCTTCTCTTTGAACTAAATTATTTGAATATGATTGACAGTCTCAGAGAGATGATAAATAAATGGAAGCTCCTCCCTATGTCTTTTATTGGGTGTATTAACATTATCAAGATGGTAGTTCTATCTAAATATCTTTATCTTTTCCAAAATGTACCAATATTTCTTACGCCCTCCAACGTGCACTGGCAATGTGACTTCTCCCAAGACGGCCAGGACATCAGGTCCAATGCCCTGGTACCTGGATAGTGGATGGCTCCACTGGGGCCTGGGTTCACTAGGAATGGAGTTAAAATAATGGAATGGGATCACGGTTCTCCCAGCACCAGAGTCCAGCAAAGCACACATTTCCAGTCCATTTTTCAATATTGGAACAATCATCTTCTCTCTTTGACATAGTTTGGAGCTGACCACCATAGCTGAATTTGGTGCTGGGATCACTGCGGTGCTCAACATGTGAGCCTTGGATCGATGAGGTGAGGGGCATTTTTTTGTACAGGTTCTACACCGGAACGATTATTACAATTAGATGACTTCATCCCAGTTTGTGTTGCTGTTATAATTGTTCTTATGTTGCACATGCTGTCTATGTTTTGGTGCCCCCTATGGTGGGTCACTGGAAATAATAACTACTCCCCCTGGCTCCCCACCTGTTAGACCAATGTTGTCCTTGTGTACTGTAGTTGCTCTGGCTCTCTGCTGAACAGAGCTCCGTAGACCTAGCTGCATTAGTTGTGTGACCGTCCTATATGCCTGTCTGGTTGTCTCATAACGATGCGCTATATCATAGGCTTTAGCCCAAGTGTGTGGACGCTCCTCCAATAGCTTCTGTACCACCTCCACATTGGCCAGAGCATTCGTGAAGATATCCATGCCTATAGCATCTTGCTCAGGTTCAGAACGGTCAGCATATACAATAGAAACTTCGTAGATGTAATTTCTTAGGCTGTGCAGTGCTTGACCTGGTGCTCTTACTCTGTGCTTCCCTTCAATGCTGATGGCTGCTGCGTGCTCTGTTTATGGTCCATAAGTAACCTCAATCACATCAATAATATGATGGTAGCTCCACTGGGCTCATCTTGGGTTCTTATGGATGATAGCACTAGCTGCACCAGTCAGGCTGAATCTAAGCTGCACAGCTTTGGTTTTCTCTGACCAGTGATTAGCACATGCACAACTGGTACAGAAAAGCTCTCTATGAGCCTGATCCATCAAAAATAACTGGCCGCATGGTGGGAATTCTTTCTTTGTGTTCATCACAATTGTTATCACTACTGCACTACAGACTAAATCTGCTTCTGGATCAATAGATTTCTCATACATCTGGACTTATAGACTCATGAACCCAAACATTCTTACTCATCCTCCTTTGTGGTTCTTCCTGAGGTTTCTAATTTTTCCTTGTTCAGGCTTTTTAAAAGTTTCTCCTCACCTCGTTCAAGGTTCGAAGGACAGAGGGGGGTCATATCAGTACAGTTTGTAAAAGCCCTCTGAGACAAACTGTAATTTGTGATTTTGGGCCATACAAATACAATTTGATTAACTGTTTGATTGATTGAAAGAAAAAAATCCTATGCTTACAACAATATATTAATCTAAAATATCAACCTGTCTATTAGACCCCATAACCCACCAGGCTGCGCAAAGATGCCCCCCATCAGCACTCCATTACAAAACATAATTAATTTCTCTCTCCTAACAGGTAATATAACCCAGTCTTTTAAAGTAGCTGTAATAAAACCACCCCTTAAAAACCAAATCTGGATCCAGAAGTTCTAGCCAACTATAGACCAATATCCAACCCCCACTTTGTCTCAAATATTCTGGAGAAAGCTGTAGCTAAACATGTTTAGCTACAGGGGGAATTAATTTCCCAATGGGGATTAATAAAGTAATATCTATCTATATATATCTATGTGACTTTCTTAAAGATAATAGAGAGCATTGCAGCACAGAAACGGCAGTGGTGAAAGTCAGAAATGACTTCTTCACTACATCTGATGAGGGACTTATCTCTATACTAGTCTCATTAGATATTAGTTCAGCTTCTGACACCACTGACCATCACATCATACAACAAAGTAGCTGCTCCCAAAAAAAACCTACCATGGACCCAGAAGTTCTAGCCAACTATAGACCGATATCTAACCTCCCCTTTCTTTCAAAGATTCTAGAGAAAGCAGTAGCTAAACAACTATGTGGCTTTCTTCAGGATAATAGTCTATTTGAAGAGTTTCAGTCAGGTTTTAGAAAGCATCACAGCACAGAAACAGCATTGGTAAAAGTTACAAATGACCTCTTCACTGCATCTGATGCGGGACTTATCTCTGAACTAGTCTTATTAGATCTTAGTGCAGCTTTGGACACTATTGATCATCACATCTTACTACAGAGGCTGGAACACCAAAATTGGATTTTAAGGATTTGCTTTAAGATGGTTTAAGTCCTGCTTATCTGAAAGATATCAGTTTGTTCATGTTAAAGATGAATCATCCTGATATGACAAGGTTAGTCACGGAGTCCCACAAGGTTCTGTGGTTGGTCCACTTTTAATTCTATACTTGCTTCCTTTAGGTAACATCATTACACACAATTGTATTTATCAATGAAGACAGATTAAACCCATCAGTTAACTAAAACAGACATGTCTTAAGGACATTAAAAACTGGATGTCTCATAATTTTTCACGATTAAACTCTGACAGAATGAAGTCATTGTGCTGGGCCCTGAACACATCAGAGACTCATTATCCAACAACATAGTTAATCTGGATGGCATTGCCTTGACCTCCAGCACCACTGTAAGAAACCTGGGTGAGAAACCAGATATTGCCTTTTAAATCACATGTAAACAGATTTTAAGGAAGACCTCCTTTCACTTCCATCATATTGCTAAAATTAATTTACACATTTATTATTTCCAGGGTGCATTACAGTAATTCTCTATTTTCAGGCTGCCCTAATGAATCCCTAAAGACTCTACAACTAATCCAGAATGCAGCAGCATGTTTATTGACAAGAACCAGCATCAGAGACCATATTTCCCCTGCACTGGCTCCATGATCCAGATCGGTAATAGAATTTAAAATCCTTGACCTCACCTACAAAGCTATTCATGGTCAGGCACCACCTTATGTTAAAAAGCTCATAGTAACCTATCACCCATCCTGAACCTTATGCTTCCAGGATGCAGAGTTATTGGTGATCCCAAGAATCTCCAAAAGTAGAATGGGAGGCAGAGCTTTGAGATATCAAGCTCCTCTCCTGTGGAACTATCTTCCAGTCTTGGTACAGGAAGCAGACACACTCTCTGATTTTAAGAGTAGCTGAAAATTTTCCTTACAGTGGTGCAGTGGTTAGCACTGTCGCCTCACAGCAAGAAGGTCTGGGTTCGATTCCGAATCAGGACGTTTCTGTGTGGAGTTTGCATGTTCTCCGTGTCTGCGTGGGTTCTCTCCGGGTACTCCGGCCTCCTCCCACAGTCCAAAAACATGCAAAACTGGGGGTTAGTAGGTTAATTGGTCACTCTAAATTGCCCGTAGGTGTGAATGTGAGTGTGGATGGTTGTTTGTCTCTATATATCAGCCCTGCGATGAACTGGCGACTTGTCCAGGGTGACCCCGCCTTCGCCCGAAGATGCTGAGATAGGCTCCAGCCCCCCCCGAAAATGGATGGATGGATGGATTAAGATTGTAGTTGGGGCTGAAATATCTGGCCCCTAGTTATGTTGCTACAGGTTAAGTTGCCAGGGGGAACATCCCATGACATCCCATGATACACTCAGTTCCTCTGTCCTCTCCCTCTGCTCCTCTAAATGTCCATGTCCTAAAAAGACATTAATCTAAGTTTACTTCTTCCCCAAGTCTTTGTTCTTTGTTTTCTCCCAGGTTCACATTTGCAACAAACAAACAAAAAAGGACAAATCGAAAATGACTTCACAGAGACACTTTATCAGACTGATATTGATCAAAAGCTGCATCAGGTTGTCATGGTGATGAAAAATCAAGACTGAAGAATCAAACTATGCATTTGTCAACACAATTTAAACAATAATGAAAACCGAAAGTTTGTTTTAACTAAAAGTTCAACATCTAAAAAATAAAGATTTTTTTTTTCCCAGAATGACTGTTATCAATCATTAAATTTTCATTTTATTAACACTTTACACATACCAACTCTAAAAATCTGATCTGATTTAATTTGTATGAGAAATAAATGACTGACAACAATCAAACACTTTACATTTTGTTAGTTATTGAACTTAATATCGCTATGGTTACAAAAGAAAATCTGCTGCTCAGAAGGAAAAAATAGAAAATGTTAAAAAAAAATGCAATTGTGAAAGTAAAGAAGCTAAAAAAAAGACCGCAAAATTTACAGAAACTAAATCATGAAACAAAGTGAATCAAGTTTAATTTCAGGTGGAAAAATCTGAAAAATTCACTGAAAGTAAAAAATCTGCGGTGACGATCATCCTCAGTGATCATCTGATCACAGCTCCTCCTCCTTTGTCACTGAAATGAAATAACATCATCAGTAAGAGCAGATTTTCACATGAATTCCAGATTATACAGGAAGAGAGGGGTGGAGTCTAACTCATAAATCACAAGTCACCATGGAAACACATCTGGCAGGTGATTAATCAGAGAATCAATCACAACTGTTGTCTGCTGATCAACTTGTTTTGTCTCAGACATGATTGGAATTTTTCAACACCAGGAAAAAGTCATAATGTATGCTAACGCAGAAACGTGATCACTGATGTTTGTTCACATTTACCATGAAACGTTGCGATTTATCTACTCAACCATTTGGGACGGATGGTAGAACACAGTCAAACAAACTAACAGAATATGACACCACATAATAAAATGCCTCTGGTTAGCTTTTTAATCTTTGTTAACTGGGCTCCTTTATCTATGCTGGCTTTGATAGCTGTACTTGGTTCGTTAGCTGTTTTAGCTTTTTTAACTGTGTCTGGTTTGTTAGATGTGATAGCATTTGTGATAGCATTGTTAGCTGTATTAGGTTCATATGCTGTGTCACCTTATTAGTTGCTAGCTTGTTAGCTGTATCGATGTTGGCTTGTGGTTTACTGATGAGAACGTTACCCTTCTTGATGACGATGTCATCGATGGACTCGACCAGATGAATCACCCCAACAGCTGAAGCTTCTCCTTTAGAATTGGAGGCGTGACACTCATATGAGCCTTCTTCTTCTTTGGTCAGAGGGGAGATCTAAAATAAAAAGGTGATGCTGGTTGAATTTGTGACATCACCTCCTTTCTGTGAATATTTCTGGAGAGTATTTTCCATGTCAACCATTGCGTTTTTCGTTGTCGAGTGGGTCAGTGAGCACCAACTAAAACTTTCAACTGTGTCAACATACCAGCTAGGTGCCCTCTGACACTGCCCCCAGATGTTCTGATATCTTCATTAAAAACGCATCAGTGCTCCCTGTTCCAGTGTATGATTACATAATCCCACATTTGGAGTCGTCCACCGCAGAAAATAGTCATACTCATACATGACTCAACTGTTCAGACGTGAAAACGAAATATCGGAGAAGACTTTTCAAAATAGACAGGAAGTCCAACTGTGTTGAGTGACAAAGTCATGCGTAGCTTCGAGTCTAAACTCGGAACTTGTTCAATGTGTCAGCTGTCTTACCTTGAAATTTAATGCTAAGTCTGCTGTGCTAAGTCTGCTTTTCTCGTGTACTGATAAATATGTACAGTGTACAAGTACATGTTGATATGTATCTGAGAACTACCACAGTGTGTGTATATAAGTCCATGTTGGTGTGTATCTCTGTGAGTATTGGTACAGTGTGTGTGTATAAGTACAAGTTGGTACACTAACCAGCACCCAGCCAGTCACTTCGTGTTTCTCGGGTCCTCCTCTTGTCTGAATTGCCAGATTGTCTCTGTCTCCAGGAAGAAGCTCCATCCTCTTCCTCCCAGTGAGGACCTGAAAGAAGATGTTTCGTCATCACCATCATCATCATCATCAGCCTTTAATTGAAGAGACTATTCTTTAAGATCTGAACATGACAAATTTCATGGACGGAACAGTGAGGAAGAAACGAAAACAAACCAGTGTGTACTGGTGTTATGTAGTTGTACTACCACTATATACTTGTACCATATGCTCAGTGTGTAGTTGCAGCGCGTACTGGCATTACGTACTGGTACTACATGTTTACAGTTTGTTTGTTTATGAAATGTGTTGTTTGTTTGGATCCCAGAGGAGCTGCCGTCCTCATATTGGTGGGTTTGTATCAAGTTTTGTATTGATCTCTGACTTCCTCAAGCAGTTTAAATATAAAATAAACTCCATTGTTTCTGCTCGGCAGGAGGAAACAGGAAACAGGAAGCAGGAAGCAGGCGGGGGAGTTGTGGCTGCAGCTCACAAAGTCACAACTTTGTCAAATGAAGTTCAGAAAAACGACGCAGAACTGTTCATGTGTAAAAACTGATGAGTCATGACAGAAAAACGTACCTTCTTCCAGGTGAGGACAGGTGTGGGCACGCCCACAGCCTCACAGCTCAGGTACACCTGAGAACCGCTTACGTTGTAGACCTCACCCGGAGGGGTGACAATCACTGGAGCTGCACACACACACACACACATACACAGATGAGTTCAGGCAAACATTAACACAAGTTCGGTTTCCACAACGACCTCAAACAGGATGAAACAGGTCACAGGAATCCTCCGGAGACGCTAAATCCCCGCTGCGCTCAGGAATTTGGTTTGCTGTCAGTGCTGGTCGAGAAAACCAGTGTGTTTGTTTGGGGATGAAGGAGGATCGTCATCGCTCACTGTCTGTTAGCATCAGAGCACTCAGCTGCAAATCACCCGGTGAGCCATAGTTTCTACCCAACGCCATCGTGTTTGTGCTGTTTCAAAGAAACCACCTACATAACACAAACAAACATGTGTTTATAGTCTATGTTTGTCTATTTTAGAGAGGTACACAACAGTTTCACCAAGATATTAATAAGCAAAAGGAAACTGTTAGCGTAGCGTAGCACAGAGACACGAAGCAGAGGACATTTTCAGAAGTGGGTGCAGACAAAAACCAGGCTGTCACATCCCCTCAAGAACTAAAATTTGCCCAGAGGCTCCACCCACAGGGTGGCTGTTACAGCTAATTACTGGAGCACGTAACCAGAGTTACTGCATTGTCAAATGCCGACACATACCAGTGCATACCAGTCTGTATCAGTGCGTACCAGTCTGTACCATTTGAGTGTGGCAGTCTTTACTAGTGCGTACAGGTCTGTGCCAGTGCTTACCAGTCTGTACTAGTGCGTACCAGTCCATACCAGTTGTCTGTACCAGTGTGTACCAGAGCGTACCAGTCTGTGCCAGTGTGTACCAGTCTGTACTAGTCTGTGCCAGTGCATAGTAGTCTGTACTAATTTGTACCAGTCTGTGCCAGTGCGTACCAGTCTGTATACCAGTGCATACCAGTTTCTACCAGTCTGTACTAGTTTGTACCAGTCATCTGTACCAGTAAGTACCAGTCTTTACTAGTGCGTACAGGTCTGTGCCAGTAAGTACCAACACATTCTTGACTGTACCACACCAGCTATAAGCACCAGGTAAATTCTGGTAGGTCACTTCAGTAATGCCATTATTATTATTATTTTGGTTAATATTTTCACCAATTATTGACTATTAATTATTTTTATTGCTTTTTTGTTGTTTAATAATCGTTAAGGGAAGTGCATAAAATTGTGATCATAAATATACACATTTTATTTGTTTTGTTCTTTTATTGCTTATTTGAAGACATTAAATTATCTTAACCTTCATTTGTTGGTTTGTTTACATCAACTTGTTTGTTTATAAAGGGGTTTGCGTTTCTGGAAATGTATCATCATCTGTAAGGTGAATCGCCTTACAGATTTGTTTGTTTAACAATATGTAAACAATTGTTCGTTGGAGTGTGTATGACATTTTACAGGCTGGTTTCATGTTTTAACTTTAATTTTATCCTCAGTACAACAGCTTTTTGTTTGTTTTTTTGTGGTGAGTTTAGCTGTTTATTATTTGTCATTTTGTTTGTGTGGGTCAGTACTTTGTTATCCCCGTAGCGAAACCTGTTGAGTGACAGTGTGAGCGGAAAAGCAGGATAAACATGAGACAAACCCAGTGGGCATCAGATGGGAAGGCTGCACTCAGGCCCCGCTGAGATCTGGGAAAAGACACTAAAAGATGCCATTGAAGGATAAAGTAAACATGTGTTTGTGATGCTGATCAGATAGACAAATAGAAATATGTCACTGTTTTGAGCACTCTAGCGATCAAAACTTGAGGTTATGTTCAATGATTTTTTGAGGAATTTGTGGTATGAAAGACCACATGTTCCTTGAAACGGCTGGATGGCAATAACGTCTATGTTTACTTAGGAATAACAATAATAAACTGAGGGTAACAGAGATTCTACGCAGGTACACGGCTCACCTGTGGCGCAGCGGCCCTTGTTCTCGACGTTGATGGGTTCTTTGCCCTGCTTCTCGGCTGCCAGGCTGGCGCTCTTCAGTGCACAGCCGCTCCTGTACGTCACTCCGTCGGTGCCGCACACCTCGTAGTTGCTCTTGCACGCGCACACTCCCAGCTTGTTCTTCTTGTTCTCGTCGCTTTTGACGCACTCCAAACCGG
>KV751331.1:7610909-7639860 GCA_001698575.1 Mola mola | reverse complement strand
TGACCTCTACGATGAGCAGGTTGGTAAGTCCCAGACAGATAGGTAGGATCCAGGTGGAATCAGGCAAGGTGAGGTCAGGGAACCACAGAGCGCCACCTGTTGCCAGCTCAGACTGCAGCCCTGCAGAAGACACAGGCTGCTGTTTGCCCTGGACTAGGATTAAACCACAGTCAGCTTGGGCCAGAGTCAGTGTAAACTTACCAGGCTTGTCCAGACTCAGTTTTCGGAGGGCCAAAGATAGACTGATCCACAGAGGCAGCTGAACCCAGACCAGCAGACTGGCTTTAAAGGGGTGACAGTTGTCCCTTATGTAGAGCTGAGAGATGATGCGGCGTAGATTCTTTTGAAACTGAAACCTGGAAAAAAACAAGAGCCAGCCTGTGAAATGGTTCTTTTCAGAGTCCGAACTCTAATGATCTTCTGAATCTTGGATATGATGGAACCTGACACCTGTCAAGAATGACTCTGTGCCACTAACAGACCATCACCATGTCATTGGACTCAAACAAGTGTTCCACAGAACAAGGGTTACATCAGCTGTGGGAAGTGGACCAGCTGGTCTGGCTATCAGGTTGGTTCTGGTCAGGGCAACTTACCCACGACAGAAGCAGCACTGACAGCACTGCTGCCGTACTGTGACTGTGTGCTGAGCTGTGTTTCAATCCTATGGGATGTCTTGGTCTGTTAGCCCCCGTGAGCCGGGCCCAGCAACAGCAATACTTCACTTTGTGATGGAATCAGCTGAGCGGAACAGTTTGATCTCCTTTGTTTTTTCAGGTCGCAGAATCAGTTTGAACAGCAGCAAGTGTTGTGCTGCTTCTTACCGGCTCTGTTTCTCCGTCCAGCCTCTCTCTCTCGCCCGGACTGAAACCTCCAACTGAAGCCTCTTCACCAGCTCTGATATCTCCGCCTGCAGTGCCTCCACCTGCACATCACCTGGAGGTTATTATGGTTACCAGGGTGGAGAACAGGTAAAATGTAACATCACATGTGGACAGACAGGAGAGAGGAACAGAAGGAGGAGTAAGAGTGGACAACATCGACCTCATACCATGTTTCTGAAACTAATCAGTTCATTTCTAGTCTAATCCATCAGTTAATAAATCATCTGTCTCTGTCACTCACCTTGGCAACGATGACCATCTGGTAGGCGGCGAGCGGCAGAGTGATGAGTGTCCTGACCGCCAACGTAGACATGACAATATTCAGCCACCACGGCAGCCCGCTCACCTGCTGCAGGCTCACCAGGCACTGCTCGCACAGGTGAACCGGAGGCGAGTCCGACAGGCTGCTGTACCAGCCAGCCGCTCCTGCACCACCACTCGACAGGGTTCTGGTCCCTGACAGGGTCTGGACCCCCAACAGGGTTCTAGTCCCAGACAGGGTCCGGACACCCGACAGGGTTCTAGCCTCTGATAGGGTCCGGACAGGTACCATGTGACAGCGGACTGCAGAGAGTCCCACAGAACATGTGTAAGCAGTTCTTCGTGCAGGACGCCGCAGGACTGCAAATTTCAACATGACGATGTCTGAAACATGAAGAGGAAAACGGGATTAAACACGGATTCACCAATTTGTTTAGGAAGTAACGGAAACAGTTGAGCACCACAGATAGTATTCCACAGACGCACACTAACAGACCAACAGCGACCGGCACAAACCAACCAAATTATCTTTGGATAGATCACTCTGTCCTCTGATAGCAGATGAAAATAATTCCTGTGTTTGATTAATTCTTAATTTTGGTTTGGCTGATTAATCTGCACTGATAACATGTGATTGATAGCATAAAATCAAGCGTGAATGATTTTGGTTTTGGATAAAATAAAGTTAAAAATCACTCCCGTCCAAAATAATAACAACAATTACTATTATTATCATTATTATTACTATAACCGAATGCTGTCAGAATAAACAAGATGTTTTCAGAAGTCAAGCCAGACCTGCATTATTACCATTATCAAGTTGTATAAAATGATCAAAAACTTAATCAACTAATTAATCAATAATGAAAATAAGACTGAATGAACAGACCGATTTTATTTGGTTCATATTTTCTTCTATGTTAATCAATAGAAAAGGGAACTGATGAGTTGAAATGTGTTGTTACCAAAAATTCACCAATCATTCAATCTGATTGTTAAGACGAGTGAACGTGAACGTACCTGCGTGACGTCAGTCGCCAAAATGACGTGCACGTGTCACAGCGGCGGAAAATAAATTGTTAAAATACGATTTAGTTCTTTTTCTGTCACCTTTATCCCTCGAAGAACAGCAAAGACTGACAAATGACGTCACAACAGTTGTCACTGTGTGTCGGGGAAATATGACGTCACAGAGCGACAAAACCTTTTTTGTAAAAGAAAAAAATCTTTAAATTAATTGATTATTTAAAAAAAAAAAACTCTTTCCTCCATTTTTCTTAAAAACAGGACTCAGCGGTCAGACGAAGTGCTACCCTAACCAGCCAGCATCGAAACCGGAAAATGGGTGACCATGCCTTCATAATAAAAATCAGAATAATAACCTTTAGCAGGTAAGGGTTTGTTTTTGACTGAGAAAAGAAACATCTCCTTAATCAAACGTGTTTATATGTTTTTATTGAATAATAATAAATAATCAATAAATAAGAAACAACAAAATATTCCACTGCCGTCAAATGTTTTGATTATTTAATGTATAATATGTTTCAGATCATCGTATGTTCGGTAACATCTGAATTTAACTTCAGCTTTTAAAAAATGTTTCACAGTGAAATGTGGACCAAGAGAAGTCTAAAGTAACCACAAAGAAAACACTCGAGTGAAGTACTTCACAATCAAAGGTTCATCTGCTCTTTATTGTGAAGGATCTTCCCGGAAGCGTTCCGTGACTAATCGCGTTTCCAGAAAGACGTCCCCTCCCCCTGTCACACAACAAACATGGCGGAGTACAGTCAGTCAGGCCTCCTGGCGGCTCTGCTCCTCTTCACGGCTCTCACAGTCCGGGACGTTTACGTCGGCAGATTGAGCCTACGGCACGGACACCAGTCGGCCGAGAGACCCGACCTCTCCCGGGACAACCTGCGGGACACAGACCCCGGACCCCCCCCCAAGTCCTCCCTGTACAGCGGGCCCGTTCTAAAATTCCAGTACTGGTGAGTTACCTCGGCGGAGCCTGTTCACTGCTAACCGGAGCTGAGTTTACAGCGAGCTAAAAGTTTGCATCAGGAATTAATGTCCGCGAAGAAGAGTAACATTACGGAATCAAGGAGAGCTATTGAAACACGTTTCAGCCTGGAAATGAAATTACATTTTAATCTTAGAACGATTTCAATGCGGTTCTGTGTCCTGAAATGATGCTAATCTCATGGCCCAGGATCATACACACGGAAGTGCCAAACCAACAGTTGGCATTGTTGTTGAAATAAATAAACAGAAGTGTGAGGTTGATCACTGATTCCTGAAGGAAACGTTTTCTTCATCAGAACTATAGAACACATTTTCCATCAGTTACAAGAGGCTCATTTGTGGTTCTGCTGAGGACAGAACTCACAGCAGCTCCGGTACTGTAGGTAGTTGGGTTGACTAGCTCCTCCTCCTGGTTGTTGCCATGGTGACGCTCTTAGCTGCCATTTAAGGGTAACTCTGACATTCTTTGAATAACTGCAGGACTTGAAATAGTTGATTTTAGCAGTCAAGACTGTAATTGTTTGGATCTGTATGCCATTTCCAGTCGGGGTCGTGACCAGCAGTTCTAATGTGGGTCGCCTGACACGTGTTCTCTGTTTTCAGTATCTCCTGAGGCTACAGTAAAGTGTTTCAGGACTACTCCCGAGCCATCAGCCAGCTGTACCCGGACATCCGAATTGAGGGAGAAAATTACCCCCCCACCCCGTTCAACAGGTGAGCTGGGACATCAGGTGACATCAGAAGAAGCAGTGTTGGTACCGCCTGCTTGTTTGACCTCAGTATGAAGGTCACCTGTACACAGCTGGCTTCTCTCCTCAGGTTTGTTGGAAACCTGATCTCCTACCTGAAGCTCCTCTCCATCCCGCTCATCATCAGCGGTCAGAATCCCTTCATCCTCCTTGGCCTCGCCACTCCCAGAGCCTGGACCTGGAGTCAGGACAACAAGGTGAGGATGTCCTTGATCAGCAAAGGTGAAGTCTGCTGCTGTCAGTACACTGTTGTGTGTGTGTAAGCAGTCCTGAGGCAGGGAGAACATGCTTCTACGGAATTGATCAGAGAATAATAAAACCAGTTATTGGAATAAAATACCAACAGAAGCTTTTCTCTGCGATCATGGAGCAGTTCAAGACGTTTCAGTTGCAGCGACATGTTTGGTTTATCTGTAGTCAGAATGTGCAGGTACCTCCACAACTACACCATGGCAACCCTATGTCACCATACTGTCTGCTGGAGTTCACTTTGGGTGTAGCTTCAGCAACGGTTAGCTCAGTCAGCGGTGGAGCGAGTAGCTCTGGAGCTGCCTATGTCATGACCTCGTACCACAGCCTGAACACAAGTGGATACACGGCCTCTGAGGGCGGTGGAGGCCAGTTGGAGGACAGGAGACACAGTATAGAGGTGATTTACAGACGAGGACTTCAGGGATGATGGGGATAAGGGCAGGAGGGAGGTGAAGGATCAGAACAGACAAGGAAAGTGGCGAGCCAGAACAAATATTCTCTCACCTCAAGGGTTCACTTTGACTGAACCCGAGGAGATCGTGGAGAGACAGACGCTGCCTGAGCTCAGCCATTAGTTCAGTATGCGATCGCTCACATGAAATCGCAGCTGAGCTGTCTGTCCTGTCCTCAGCAACTGTTGCTGGTACACGGAGATATGTTACCACAGCTTCACCTGGTTACCATAGAAACAGACCAATACTGCTTGTTGATTGACTGATTGTTGTCTTGTTAGATCTTCTCCTGTCTGATGGCTTTCTTCCTCTGTAACATGATGGAGACCCACTTCCTGTCTACAGGAGCCTTCGAGGTCACTCTAAATGGTGAGTTCTGATTGGTTGTAAACGTGACAGCGCTGTAAATGATGAGTTCAGATTGGTTGATAGAAAAGGCATATTATCCCCTTCAGGCCTTAAACTTGAACCCTCACAGGGTGGCATTACCTGTTTCTCATTAGCTTGACAATGATGAAACATGAAACATTTTTTTTTATCGTTGCATGTTGGAGACTCTTTTAATGGAATTTGAATAAAATTCGAAACATTAATGTCACTACTTCTTTCAAGTCAGATATTTAAGGCATACTCACATTTGGTCCAGATGTTTTGTACCGTGCCGAAGCATGATTGTGCCCCCTTCCCCACTTCCCCGCCGGCCTGCACTCGCACTGCTCCGAGCCCGAGTGGGCATGAGCATGTTTACTACTCGTACATACGTCATCATGTTGGGAAAACATGACTGCGCCTTTAGTCGTAGGTGCTTCAGATGAAGGCATGTGGACTTCTTTTTGGTTTTGAAGATGTTTCACCTCTCACCCAAAAGGCTTCTTCAATTCTTTACTTATGTTGTGGCTTATTTGGAGTGTCTTTCTTCTGATACGGCACGCTCACATTGGCAGATTTGTCGAATCTGCAATGTGGCAATTGTCATGAGGGGACAAAGGAGGCAGGAGCAACTGTACTTTGCCAAAGCGCAGCTCTTCCCACCGTTCCGGGGTCAAGGAAGCATACCGTGTTTGAGCATGGTATGGCGCACTTACACTGGGCAAATGATCCAAACTTTGTGTGTAAAACATGTTCAGGTATGGTACAGATGAGCCAGTGTGAGTGGACCCTAAATGAATTAATACAGATGTTAACCAGCAGGGGGTAGTGGTGCTACATACTACGGCCTCACTTTAAAACAAATCAAATCGAAATTTATGTGTCATTCAAAATCACAAATTACAGTTTGTCTCAGGTGGCTTGTGTATAGATGGTACACCCTACGACCTTAGACCCTCGAACTAGGTGAGGAAAAACTTAAAAAACCCTGAACAGGGAGTGTAATAGCTGTCACTTCTATAGAACGCAAGAATGTATAAGATGTTCATGAGTCCGAAGGTATGTGAGATCTATAAATCAATAAGTATGAGAAATCTATCTTGAACCTGAAGCAGATGTAGACTGTTTTTTCAGGAGTCATAGTGGTCCATATAACCAGATTTGTATGTTTTTCATGAAATCAATGAGTCCAAGAGTATATGGAATCAATAAATCCAGAGGTATGTGAAGTCTCGTAATCCAGACGGGGGTATAGTCTGTTGGTCCAGAAGTCATTGTAATTCATGGATCCCGATTTGTGCTGAGCATTCCAGCCTAGGATCCAAGTCACCAGCTTTCCTGTCCCAATGAGGATAGGCGGCATCAGGCAGGACTACAGAAGCAGCCCTGACCACAATGTAGAAAACCTGCAAGATGATAAAGCACAAAGACTCAGGGGAAGAAGAAAAAGTTAGTATAATTTCTTGTCAGTTTAAAGTTTAGGATATGGACATTTAGATTAGCAGATATAGAGTCAGAGGGGGAGGAGGAGAGAGGAGCTCAGTGCATCATGGGATGTTCCCCCAGCAACCTAAGCCTACTCTTAAAATCAGAGAGTGTGTCTGCCTCCCGTACCGAGACTGGAAGATGGTTCCACAGGAGAGGAGCTTGATAGCTGAAGGCTCTGCCTCCCATTCTACTTTTGGACATTCTGGGGCTCACCAATAACCCTGCCTCCTGGGAGCGTATGGTTCTGGATGGATGATAAAATACTACGAACTCTGTAAGATATGAGGGTGGCTGACCATGAATAGCTTTGTAGGCGATGACAAGGATTTTAAATTCTATTCTGGATCTAACAGAAAGCCAGTGCAGAGAAAATAGGGTCTCTGACGCTGGTTCTTGTTAGTACGTTGACTGCTGCGTTCTGGATTAGTTGAAGAGTCTTTAAAATCGTATCAGGACAGCCAAAACATTTTTAACAGCTTTACATGAGCATAGCAGATAAGAAGTGTAAACAACGGAAACAATATGGTAACGAGTAGGAAAAGCGTATAACTTGATGAGGCCCTTCATCGTTACGGTCGGAGGTGTGGCATCATTTTTGCTTTCCAGAGAGTGAAATGAGAACCAACAAGACATAACTGACAAATCTTGTAAGCTGTTGACCTACATGAATATCATGCCCAGCACGACGCAGTCTGTTCAACAGCACCACAGTAAGAAGCTTCGTGAAGGTGAATCTGTGTGTTCATGGCAGCTCAGTTTGTTTATGTGGAGACTTTTTTTTTATTTGGGTTATTATTTATTTAATGATTTGATTTAAATTTTCTGTTCAGTTTTATTATTTATTTCTATGAGACTTGACATATTTCAGGTTTCCAGAGAAATGAGCAGCGTTCTTTTGCTTTGTTTGAACCCGTCTCAGAAGCATAAAGGACTTTTAATTTGTACCTTTGTCTGAGACAGCAGGACAAAGTAAACGTCTCCGTTTCTGCCTGAAAGTGTAAGATATGAGATGTTTTCATGTCCTCATTTAGGTTAAAAGGAAAGGACGGAAAGCTCAGAGACAGATCTGCATGTGCTCCAGAGGCTGCTGGTTCTATTCTAACCCGTGTTTAACATGTCAATGCTATGAACTACGGGTGTGCTTTAGGCAGACGGACGGACAGGCAACTTTCTGGTGTAACAGTGTTTTTGTCCCCGCTATCTCAGACGTGCCCCTGTGGTCGAAGCTTCAATCCGGCTACGTCCCCAACATCCAGGAGATCTTCCAGATCCTCGACAACCACCTGAAGATGAACCAAGTGGATCCACTGAGCTTCTCGTCCACATAGGGCTGCACACAGACAGGTAAACACGGGTAAACCTAGAGATCCTTCGTGTCAGTGATGCTGGACCAGGTTGCTCCTCCTTGCATGAAAAACAGAAAAAGACCAACAGCACGTTTCTGACTTAAATAATATTGACCTGTCGACCGCCTGTCTCAGTTCTGTTTGTCTCACCTGTTTCTCCATTGTGTCGTTCCTGTGTGTTTCACCTCTCTCACCTGTGTCTCTCCGTTTTCTGTCTCACCTGTGCGTTTCTCCTGTCTGTTTCCTTTGGGTCTCCTCAGCCGTGCTGCATTTTGTGTCCCGGCTCAGCGGGGCGTTCAGTCGCTGGCGTTCATGAAGGCTCGGCCTTAAAGCAGACTCTGCGAGGTCCAGCCAGATGTACCACGCCACAAAAGGAGCGCTCCCTCTGTGTCAGATCACAGCTCAGCACTGCAGTACCCATGATGCTCCAGGCAGCTGTCCTCAAACTGATGACTCCGCCGGTTTTGAACACTCGCCTTTGAGTTTATTTATTTAGACTGAGCTTTCGTTTGTTCAGCATTAAACGAAGGTACCACTGTTAGATTCATGCTAATTAGCCTCTGACTGGACCGGAAGGACTAAACAGGAAATGACGTAAACGTAAAGTTATTTTTTACTGAATGTCATTATTGATGTTGAAATGTCTGAAATCAGAATAAAAGTCAACATGAAACCATTGTGAGACTTTTAATGTGAAAACAGGAAATGATCTTTTATTTTGGTAACTGAGAAACTGATCAGGTTGAGATGATACATTTTTTTTTTTTTAAAGTTTCAGATCTAAATTCTGCTCTCAGGTTTATACTGGTCTGACTGGTACATATGGGTTTGTGCGTGTCCCTCACTGGTGTATAATGGTAATTGAGAGGCCAGAACCTTGGGGGACTTCTGTAAATGTAGGAACTGACAGACACAAGATGTCCCCTGACAGGAGACAATAATGAGATCACTTCTGCACTTTTGACACATTTAAAATTAGGGGTAGATTCTGTAAGAGAGCAAAACATGAGAATCATCCATCATAATGAAGTGGGGCAATAAAAAGTAGAAGCTAATACCTCCATGTTCATGTCATGTACAGGAAAGCAATCTTGACTTGTTCCTGTTTGAGAGGAAACGAGGATGGTTAACCTCATGTGGACTCTGACGGGCTGGTGTTCTGCTGCGTACTCCTGAGTTCTCCTCTGTTCTGCTCTCCTCACACTCTCCGGCCCCCCTCAGCAGAGGGATTGTGAGGCCCTGCTGCTCTGCAGGTCCCTCTGAAACAATAAGCAGCTTGAATCTTCGCCTCTGTCCCTCCTGTTTCCGCTGAGAGCAGAGACACGTGTGAAACGTCACTTCCGTCCTGGCCGTCTCGCAGTAGAGACCGCAGTGTTTTTACAATCTGTGCTGCACACAGCGACGACGGTAGGTGGCGGTACTAATACGAAACTAACTGCGGCCAACTTCCGCGGGAGAGGAAGCGCGTCCGGAAGCGGGCGGCAGAAGCTAACATTAGCATCAGCTGTGACGGCTGGAGTTCAGCAGCCAACAGCGAGAGAAGGAAGACTGAAGCCGAGTCACCCGAACCCGCGTCATCGCCATCAGCAAGCAGCGAGGAAGCGAGGAAGCCCGACATCATTACCCCGCTGCTGCAGCTAACGGAATGCTAACCAGCTAACGTCACCGAGTCTCATGTGGGCTCGTTGTCCGCGAGCCAGGACCGTTGGTGGGTGGCTGCTAACAGAACCGTCGCTGTGTGTCAATGCTAACAGAACTTTGGTCGCTGAATGTTCTGCTCTGTGTTCTCTGCAGGTATTTGGTGTCTCTGATATGAGCAGCGCTGTAAGTCGTCTTCTTCTCTGAAACAGACCTTTTTAAACTTCCTGCTAGAGACACGAGACACATTTTGGAACAATTTACATTAATCGTCGTGGGTCCAGTTGGTCTTTGAAAGAACTACAAGAGTTTGCTTTTAATTTCCAAGCACATGACAATTATTCTTATTATTTCAGAAAATTGGATTAACACAGATGATTCATGTAAAAATGGCTTTGTATTAAAATATTGTAATTTCCTCATTAGGTTGACGTTGGGATGAGGGAGGTTAGAAACTTCACAAACTGATTAATGATGTGCATTTCCTTTGTTCATAAATGAGGCCGTGGAAACATCTTGTGTCTTAAAGACACTTTCAGGAAGAAACTGAGATGTTTACTGTGTCCTGCTGTCTCAGACAAAAGTCCCTTATGCTTTTTAGACAGGTTCAAACCAAGCAAAAGGACGCTGCACATTTTTTTTGTCAAACTGAAACATCTTTTATGGCACATAATACAAACAAAACTAAAGTTTTAAAAGAATTATTAAGTGAATGAGTAACACAAAGTGTCAGCATGACTGTGTTCCAGCACATCCAGTTTCCCTGGGAAGACCCCTGTCACAGGGGACAGGGATGGGACAGACTTCGGGGTAGAGCGTAGCGTTGTCTTTTGCCACTGGAGTGGACAGATTTGAGGGAAGTGGATGTTTCAGCTCTGTATTTCTTCCTTTCTAACTAGTCTGACTGGTGGCCTGTGCTGCTTCATCCAAAGACCCTCCAGGGAGTTTCTCGACACTTTGGTTTTTGAGCAGTTAAATAGTGTCACTGACAGATCGGCCGGATGAGCAATATTAATTTATAGATTTTCATCTGGCTTACAGAGCATTCTTCAACCCCCATCAGAGATTTTCTGTGGGGTTCAGGTCAGGTGACTGTGACAGCAACTCTTGAAAGTTGAGGACGTCTTCTGAAACCGAGCCTTGGTGGACTTTGTGGATTACTTAAGATCATGATCCTTTTGGACAGTCCAGTGACGTCCAAGCCTCAGCATTTTTTCCGAGGATGTTCTGATACTTGTTGGCCTCTGAATGCTGCAGGTGTCCAGTTCCAGAGGAAGCTCAGCAGCTCCAGACCACCAGGAACTGCTCCAGTCCTGTTTCATTGCTCCAAAGAACAGAACCCCTGTTTTTGAGAGCATTGGAGCTGATGTTTCTCGTGCTTTGAGAGAGTGTGCGTGTGACCGTACAGACTGAAACCTCAGTCCTGTTGCGGGTCTTCTGCAGTCCCTCCTGGGTTTCTGCCTCATCTGGAATCTGGTGACAGCACTGACAACTTCCTGTTTCTGCCACATTTAGGTAGCGCAGCCAGTGTTCCTTTAGACTTGTGGACTCTTGACCATTCCGTGTCTCTGCTGTCTGTTTGGATCCTTTTCTTTGTTTGTATGAGGCAGCAAACTCTTCTCTGAACAGTTCTCTGACTGGGTCATATGTCCACAGAGCTCCAGACTGACAGTCCACTGGTGGCCTAGGTGCTGCCATGCTCTCAGCTGGTGGTACTTGCACATGATTTGATGTTTTTTGTGAAGCAGTGCGTATTCAGTGTTGGGCTACTTCTGAAATGTGGTGAGCACTCAGCTACTAAAACAATAAAGCTTCACTTTGCTGAAGCTACTTCGGAGAAATGTAGCGAGCTCAGCAATGAGAAAATGTCAGAACTGGGTTTAATTTTTACTTTGTCAATCAAATCTTGTTTGTACAGCCCGACTTCAAAAATTAGAAATTGTCTCGGAGAGCTTTGACAAACTGTACAGATGTGACCCCCTCTGCCCTCAGAGCTTCCAACCAGGTGAGGAAAAACTTAAAAAACCCTAAATAGAGAAAATAAAAAAAACCTCAGGAAGAACCACAGAGGAGGATCCTTCTTCCTGGGACGGACAGATGTCACATGTACACAACACAACAACATGATAGTAACAGATTAGTAAGAGTGGATAAAGACGTTCATGAGTCCAAGGATGAGATCTGTAAGTCCAGGGATATGTGAAGTCTGATGATCCAGAAGCAGGTGAAGTCTATTGGTCCAGAAGTCACTGCGGTTCATGGATCCAGATGGTGCTGGGCCATCTACACCAGGATCCAAGTCACACAATCTCCTATCCTCTGTGGAAAACAGTGCATGATCTAAAATCCTGGGTCACATGATCACCTCTACACCAGTCAGCAGGCCACAGACATTCAGGTTTCACAGGAACCTGCAGGACTGGGAGCTGGTTCCAGAAAAGGGGGGCCTGATAGCTGAAGGCTCTGCCTCTCAGACTAACGGCGGAGGTCCTATCCTAGGAACTACAAGTGGGCCTGTGTTTTTGGAATGTGAATGTAAAACGTATTTGGGGTCTAATCGCACAAACAGAAACTCAGCTCAGCTGAAATCTCTGCTCCTGTTTTGCTTATCACAGTAACGTGAGAGACGCATCAAGTAGTGCAATTCAGCGAATCGGATGCAGAGTACGGCAGGTGTTGTCATGACAGGACAAATGTGAAGCAGCCACAACATTGACCTGTGGTCAGTTTTATACACCTGCAGCAGAAAAGCAGTCCGCTGCTCTTCAGAGCTTGTGGAAACCCGCGTGCAGGGTTTGTGTTGGACTCAGAACGTGGTGACAAATGCGAGCTGCAGTTCGTAACGTTGTGACGTGTGACCCCGAGGGTTAATGACGGCTGGAAACGGGTCGGGTGGAGGGCGGAGCATTTGTTCCTGGCTGTTGTGAGTCTTACTGTCACTGAACAACTTTTAAGTTTCAAATTAAACAGTGTTAAGTTGCAGACAGGTTGCCGACAACACGCCCCAGCACGTGTTCCCTTCGTACCATGACCACGGTCATAACATACGCTGCGTGTTTTTGAAACAGCTGTGGACGGCTTCCTGCTTGTAATGGCTAACTGTTGCTTTGTGAAGTTCTGTGTGTTTTGTTGGTGCGTGTACAAGGCAGCGTCGCAGGAACACATATGGATGTTCTGCAGAGTGCAGGAAGGAAGGTGCACCTGTGAAGAGAAGATCCGCAGTGTGTGGCATTGTTCACATGTTACCCAAACAGCCACCGTCACACACTCACACAAATGTAAAAGGTACACATTTAAGTTGCACGCTCCAAAAGAACAGGTCCCATGTAACCGTTTTGTTCGTTGCCTGGAGCTTCAATAAAACCCTAATCAGCTGACACACGGGCTGATATGTCTGTGTGACAAGGGAGGGGCACAAGTACTTGTTGGTGACATTATTCGAGTAGCGTTTTACTATTCGCACAGTGTTGTCTTTGAAGTTTGTCAGCGTTACATGTACGGTGGCAGCAGTGAGCAGGACAAGTGAGGCCTTAAACGTGGACCAAAACGTGGCGTTAAACTTAATACTAGTTCCGTACCGCGTGCATTTAAAGCAGAAAAAGTCACCAGCGGAGACAGACAACAATCAGTCTCACATCATCTGCTGCTCTCTTAGCCAATGCTGCGATGAAAATTAGCCCGCTAGTGCTCATAATGAAACAGGTGGTGGAAGCAGAATCTGATGGTTAGCCGGAGCACAAACCATGCGAGTGGGGCTGAACCGAAGGCTGATCAGCAATGTGTGGACAAGGCGGCCGTTGCTACGGACCTGACACCCATAAAGCAGCTGCCGCGGAGCGGGGCGTGTTGAAGGTTTGTATGTGTACGTATGAAACTGCACCTGGTTTCCATTGTTGGCAGTTTATTTACAGAAAAGTGGAAGTTTTACATTCTAATGTTCTCCGACAGCCACATAGCTGCTGTTTAGCAAGCTACAGCAGGCTAGTTAGTAAACAGAGTCTGGGTGGCCTGCCGATTCTGCGCATCACACTCTTGTTTTAATATAGTATATATTTAATATAGCTATATGTATATTTTATGAGTACTCAAATATTGAAATGGCTAAAAACGTTCCTTGTTGTGACCGCATCTGCTCAGTTGGTAATTTTTTTTTTTTTTTTATCACTGGTGTTGGATCAGTGTTCCAAATCAGAACATCTGTGTTGTGAGAAGCTGTCTGAATTTTCAGTTTATATTTTATAGTTTGTCTTGATGATCAGTAAATGGTAGAATTGATAAAAAGCTTGACTGATTCTCTTTTCACTTCTTTGCTGTCAGGGAAAATAAGTAAGTAAATAAATAAATTAAGATACAACTGTTAACACAGTGGTGTAGTGGTTAGCACTGTTGCCTCACAGCAAGAAGGTCCTGGGTTCGATTCCCAGGTCAGGGCGTTTCTGTGTGGACTTTGCATGTTCTCCCTGTGTCTGCGTGGGTTCTCTCCGGGTTCTCCAGCTTCCTCCCACAGTCCAAAAACATGCAAACTGGGGGTTAGTAAGTTAATTGGTCATTCTAAGTTGCCCATAGGTGTGAATGTGAGTGTGGATGGTTGTTTGTCTCTATATGTCAGCCCTGCGATGAACTGGCGACTTGTCCAGGGTGACCCCGCCTTCACCTGCTGATGCTGAGATAGGCTCCACCCCCCGCGACCCCTAACAGGATAAGCAGTAGAAAATGGATGGATGGACAAATGTTAATGTTAGCATTGCTAGTTAGCAACAGCTGTGCTGTCCAAGACGAGTGTGACCCATGACCACCTTTCTCCGAGTCAGGTGGCACCACTTTGTGGCTGTAGTTTTGTTGTTGCTGTGGCTCAGGAACCATCACCCCCGGAACCATCCTGAGCACAGTGGATCCGGGTAACTTATCTGGCTCCTGGGTGAGTTTCTGGTGGCCCTCCAATGGAATCCTTCAGGGTGCTGAACCTCTGACCTGAGATCAGTCCTGATGAAGCACTGTCATTGGTCAATGTTCAGAGCCCTCACAAAAATCTTAATGCCCGCCTACAGCTGTGATGTCATGAATGTATGTCGTGATGTGTATGTTCAGGCTCAGAGGAAGAGGAGGAGCACTGGAAGTCCTCAACTTTTCAGACCAAGCACCAAGACCAGCAGAGCAGCTAACAGCAGAACGTCTGATGGTGACCCCGCCCCCCCTGCAGAGACCATCGATGTGATGGACAACACTGAGGACGGTCAGCACTGATCAATAATTCATCGTAGATTAGCTTCACCACATCTGATCAATTATCAATAACTGATGTTTGTTCAGGTGTGGAGGAGGTGGTGGATCTGACCTGTGAGGGGTCCGATTCCACTGTGGTCGACCTGACCAACAACGACTCCGTGCTGGTAAAACACACACACAGAAACGTGTGTACGTGTCATCAGATGGCTTGTTGTGAGTTGGTTGTAGATCAATAAATAGTCACTGACAGACACGCTCAGACTCTGGATGAACGTTACTGATGCCATCAATGTCGCACATCAACAAGTCACTAACACACACACACGGTGTTAGAAATATAAATTGTGTAAAAGAAACAATATAAAAGTTAGATTTCTGTTGATTGACCTTCATCTGTAGGTCACGTCTTCGTCCTTCCTCTCATACATCCACCACTTTTCCTTCCATGCAAAGCATGATGGTCTAAACTACTGCATTAGTCACCATGGCTGTACTCTGTCCACTAGCATTGTGGGATATGTAGTGTGCTGTAGTGATGATTGATCATCCATCAAACCAACTTCTTCTGTTGTTTGTTCTGCTGCTGCTGCTGCTGCTGCTGATGGTGGTGGTGGTGATGATGATCATTCAGCTGGTGGATGAAGGTAAAAGCTGATTTTGATTTAGAGTGAACACGTTGAAATAGTTTGTGTGATTCAGAAGTCCCACGTTTGTCCTCCATTAGGTCCTCAGAACAGGAGAGTCGCCACAGGAGAGAGTTATGTTGTCAGCAGCGATGAGGATGACACACCTCCTGTCGTCAACGATGCATTAATGTCCTCTATGCAGGCCAACGGCTCCTCCAGGTAAGAGACGGATCCCTGCTAATGTCACCTTTAAATCAAGTCCAGAAAATCCCACACAGTGTAAATGAACAGTTATTTACAAACTCCAGTGAGTAGACTGATGCCATCAGATTGTGTTTCAGGACCACTCCGGGGACGATCAGCTGTCCTGTCTGTCTGGACTCGTACTCAGAGGTGAGACTCAGTCAAATCTGGTGCTCACCTGGGCAGCAAGCAGAATCCTTTTTCTTGATTGGTTGATTTTTCTTTGCAGATCACAGAGAGCGGCCGATTGGTTGTTTCCACCAAATGTGGTCACGTGTTCTGCAGCCAGTGTCTGAGAGATGCTCTGACATCATCACACACCTGTCCCACCTGCAGGAAGAGACTGACCCACCGCCAGTACCACCCACTCTACATCTGACATCACAAACCTGAGCTGTGATGTCATCACATGCTGTTTTCGCTGCTGTCTTTTTTTTTTTTTCAGAAACATGTGGCTGATTAATTATTGATTGAGGCATATTATTGATCATTTGATATTGTTGTATAAATTTGTTTTTATTTGTCTTTTTTCTATTCTGAGTTTGTGAATAAAATGTGTCTGGTGCAGATACGGGAATTGATCTTATGTTTGAGAAACGATTTAAAACAGCAGCAAGCCATCGTCGATAGTATTTCTATCACAGGAAGTGATGTAATTATTGATGTGTTGATCATTTTCCTGATGCAGTACATGTACAGAGCAGAAAATGCAAGTATGCTGCATAAGTACATTAAAGTCATACTGTAGTACAGGAATACAGTAAAAGTTGTTGGACTGGTGCATTGTGGGACATCTGTATCGTGTCATGTTGTCTTGTGACTGTGAGTCACTGCAGTCATGTGAGTGATGACTCACTGTCACCTGACCGCCTCTGCTGCGACGTCCTGATGTAACTTCTGGAAACAGTTGATTGTTGAATGTATGAAACAAAAACTATTTCTAACTTGAACGATTTGAAGATTTTTGATGGAGATCCATGCACGACTGATGACGCCACGTACCAAGGAGTCGGTGGGATTGGACCACACGTTTCCCCCTCCTAATCAAAGCGATCACAAGTTATTTTGTGTCTCTAGCAGATAAAAAGTCAAAGTTGGAACAAACTGGTCGCTGCCGCAAACAAGGTGTCAAACCCTCCTTGACCTGTTCCGGATCAATGTCACGCCTCATAACGATGACACAGCGTTATTCTACTGCTCAGTCACGTGACTCGGCGTAAAGTCCCCTAATTCAAGTCATTCCCGGCCTGTGATGGGCGGCCTTTCGTCAGTGGACCAATGGGAGGGAACGTCGGCTGACGACGACGGCGACGTTTCTCCCGGAAATAAACAGAGAGAATAAAAGCTGCGTCACAAAGTTTGTCGGACTGTGCGAACGTCACGAAGTTCGGTTCTCTCCGGTCAGTTGAGTGTGTGTTCCTGATTCCCGGAGCGAGATGTCAGTGACGGTGAAGGCCTACCTGCTGGGGAGGGACGAGGCGGTGAAGGAGGTCCGGAGGTTCGCGGTTGACCAGGATGTTTCCTCCAACTTCGAGTACCTGAGCAGGAAGACCGCGGGAGTCTTCAGCAACCTGAAGAACAACGGCTTCAGCATGTTCTACAAAGGTAAACCTCAGATGAATAATCCAGAGATGATCTACAAACATGTTCTACAAAATTAAACCTCAGATTAATAATCAAGAGATGATTTATGACGTGCTCTACAGAGGTAAACCTCAGATTAATAATCCAGACATGATCTATAAACATGTTCTACAGAGGTAAACCGGAGATTAATTACCCTAGAGATGATCTACGACATGTTCTACAAAGGTAAATTTTAGATTAATAATCCAGAGATGATCTATGACGTGTTCTACAGAAGTAAATCTCAGAGTAATGACCACAGAGATGACCTACGATATCACTGTAGCATCTTCTGGGAACCCGGGAGATCATGTTGAGTAACATTCCATTGAACATTGACTAGAAATTAGTGCTTCTGTCAAACAAACAATCAGGAGTTCAGAAGATTTTCTGATATCTCATCTTGTGTTTTTTCTTGATTTATATGTTACAATTGATTATAAATAATCAGAATTATTGTAAAATTCCTGTTGGTGCTGTTCTCTGATCAGAACTCACGAGGAACATGTTTTTTTGTTTTGATTGAGTTGAGGTTTTTTAGAGAACCTGTTGTGGTTTATAGTTCACCTGCACCAGTTTCACTTTTTATTGCCATTATCAATATTCTGTCTATTATTGGTATAATTAATATTAGAACCCGTCCTGATCAATACAAATGATGTGCAAAAAAAAAAAAAACAGTAGGAACAAAGTGAGTTCAAGTTTGTCATCTGAAACACGGTGATGATGATGATGACAATGATGACGGTGGTGGTGATATGAATGTTTCAGATGAAGATGGAGACCTGGTGTCATTCTCCTCTGATGATGAACTGATGATGGCTCTGGCCAGCATGAAGGACGCCACTTTCCGCGTCTTCATCAAAGGTACAAACACACAAAAGTTACTTGAACGTCAATTTGACATGGACATTACTCAAACATTACCTGAATGTTTCCTGAACATTACTGTAAGATTAGCTGATCGTTACCTAAATGCAAGGGCACAGCTCACAGGGGCAGACACAGGGGACATGCCCCCCCAATAAATGGACTCCAATTTAAAACTGGAATTAGGGACGCCTATTTAATAAACTGCAATTTCGCTCTTTTAAAATTTTTCGTAGCTAAACACAAGTTTTTTTAATATATATCCATCTCACTGGTCTTGTCCGTTGCCACGGTGGGAATATATGAAGTTGACGTTTGCTAAAGTCGGATACCTTTCCGGACCTTTATAACTAAGTTTCCCAGAGTCCATCTGGGTGTGACGGATGTAGAGGAACTGGCACAACTTTCTAAAACTTTGGGAATTAAAAACTGGATTTAGCTTTACTTTCCTTCATCAATCTTTCTGCAAAGCAGAAATAAGGTCACCTAAGTTCAGGATGTTTGACTGTGAGACACTTCATCAACCTGCTGTCAGTTTATTGAGAGCAGAGTGGAGGGAGTGTATTTTACTTTATGACTGGAGGTGAATAAGAGCGGAGAGTGAACTGGAGTCTCTGCTGAGTGAACAACTAACGTAGTGACTGAACAGTATATTAAGTTGATTCCTTTCATAGTTAACCTGTTACCAAACAGTTGACAGTGGCAGGGAGCGGGAAAAGGCAGAAATCAGATTTTTCTTGCCCTCTGTATGTATTATTACCCCTGTAAAATTACAAATTTTAGTTGCTCATAGAAAATTAATGAAGGGGTAATAAATGTGTCCTTTTTAGACAGCAAGAATAGAAAATGAGTGGAGAAGAGCAGCATAAACACACAGGTGGACAGAGAGAAAGAAAGCACTAAAGAGACACTTTTTAGTAAAAACACTGCAGAAAAAAAGTTATCTTTTCAAATGAAGCTGATACTGTTGTTTTATTTACCTCGAGGTAAAGAGTAAAATATGCGGGTTATTTAGGGTTAGGCTAATAATCAAGAACATAACACAACTGTCATGGGTCCCAAAAAGCAGCCAGCGTTTGTTCTTCCTGCAGGCCGACAAGGGAAGCTGCACAGGACTGTGAAGTTCAACCTCAGATTCTGATTTGTCATTATTTGTCCTCTTGTGCCACCAACATGGTGAAAAAGTAGATTTGTGAAGCCAGGCGGTCGTTTACACTTGTGTTGGAGATCAGGTTCATCTGTTATCATCAATCGTTAAAAACCAGCCGCTTTGTAACAAAGTTTGATTGAACGCTTCCAGAGAAGAAGGAGCGCCGCCGAGACTTTCCTCTTCACGCCTTCCCTCCATTCACCTTTGGCCATCCTCCTCCTGGACCACCTCATGGCCCTTTCCCTCACATGGCACCTCCCCCGGTCCTGCACCCCAACATCACCTGTGACGGCTGTGAGGGCCCTGTGGTGGGAACTCGCTTCAAGTGTTCGGTTTGTCCAGACTACGATCTGTGCTCTGCCTGCCAGGCTCGAGGGACACACACCGAGCACGCTCTACTTCCTATCTGGCACCCGCTGCAGGTTAGGGGCATCATGGGAAATATCAGTGTAGTCCTGAGGAGGACATTTTGGTGAAGTTTCCTTTGTCTTTTTGGGTCTTAGCAGTGCTTTCCTCGAGGAAAGTGGATGAAGTGGATGAGACACTACATGTTGAACCAGAACCAGAACCAGGCTCAGAACAGGAGCCAGGATCAGGACCAGAATCAACCTGGACCCTCTGGAGCTGCTGCTGACTGCAGCGACCCCCCTGGTCAGTGTCAAGAACTGTTCTCATTTGATTTTACGCAACTGTTTTTTTGATAAACTGGCAATAATCGATAACTGATAAATGTTCCCTCTGATCTGGAACATTATTAATATCATCATCACTGACCTTTGAACACTTGCTCTACAGCCCCTCCGACGAACGTGGACTTCCTGACTAACATTGGCAAGGGTGTCGCTGCCATGTTGAGCCCACTGGGTGAGTGATGTCACTGTGAACACCTGACATCAGTGCTGCTTTCTGATTGGCAGTTTCATTATCAGGAAGTGATGCTGTCTTGTCAAAGTACTGGTGCTTTGCTTCCTATAGGGCATAGGCTCTGGGCTTAACAGGAAATGATATCACATGTATGTTGCAGGTATTGATGTAGACATCGATGTGGAGCACGACGGCCAGAAAACGAAGG
The DNA here is from genome assembly GCA_001698575.1 of Mola mola. Taxonomy (NCBI): domain Eukaryota; kingdom Metazoa; phylum Chordata; class Actinopteri; order Tetraodontiformes; family Molidae; genus Mola; species Mola mola. The sequence goes on along the minus strand of KV751331.1, from coordinate 7,619,583 downwards.
TGACTCCTCCCTCTCCGAGTGGGGGGTTGCAGGAAGACATGGAGGTGGCTGGAGCCAGTATGAATGGTGGGAGCAGCAGTGAGGGCAGAGCCAGCGAGGGGTCTAAGGTGAGTGGTCAACAGCGATCGATTAAGGCAAGCACACATGCTGATCTGATCTGTTACTGTGAAAACAGAACTGAGCCACATCAGTGTGCTGTGACACGTTTTTCTCCTCAGACCACTGGAACCAGTGACCCAGACCTGGTCTGTACTCTGCGGGGTGGCAGAGAGTCTGACGAGGAGTGGACTCACCTGAGCCCCAGAGAGGTGGATCCCTCCACCGGAGAGCTGCAGTCCTTGGAGCCTGGGGACCAGGACCAACACCAGCACCAGAGCCCCCCGTCACGTCAACAGGATCCCCCATCGGGACAGCAGGGTCCAACTGGTCTGAGGGAAGCTGCTCTGTACCCTCATCTGCCTCAAGGTAAGACCACTTGCTTGCACTGACCTGGTTGGTCAGAGAGAAATGTCTCTTTAGTTAAGTCCTCCACGACTGAACAAACACTGTTTTCCTGATGATGTTTCATTTGTCTTTAATTGAAAATGTATGGCATTATGATATGTATCATTATCAAGACACGAAACGATCCTGATAGATTCTGTCATTTTGTCCAGTCCCATTGGTTGTGGTTCACGATGTCACTGCTGACCTGTGCCCCCCCCACAGAGGCCGACCCCCGTCTGGTGGAGTCTCTGGCTCTCATGCTGTCAATGGGCTTCACCGATGAAGGTGGCTGGTTGACGCGACTTCTTCAAGCCAAAAACTTCGACATTGGCGCCGCCCTCGATGCCATCCAGTACGCCAAACAGCCCCGCCCACACAATCCCTGATGTCGTCGGAGCAGATGTGGTTTCCTGACTTTCTATATCTGTCATTTGATTGCTGTTAATCAATATTCTGTCTCAATGATCAATTCTTAAAGTCATTCATTAACATCTTTATTACTGATGTATTCATGGATCAATAAAAACGTGTCTGAAGTTAATCTTTTCTGATGGGTAAATCCAGTCACAATCAGAACTCTACAACCAAAACTGCCATAAAAGTATGTAGACAGCATGTCTTATGAAAACAGAATTACTATTGACAGGGATCAGTACTCACAGCTGAACAACTGATCGATTGATGTTCAGCTGTTACTAATCTCATCTGTCAGAAACTCATCAAAGCTGAAGTCCTCTCCGCTGTCAAACATGGAGGAAACCGGAAGTGGGATGTGTGGCCTGTTGAGGGGTGGGGTGGTGTGAATGATGTCATCAGAGGATAGAGAGGCTGACAGAGTCCCTCCACTTGCTGCAGGTTCCGCCCTCTCCTCAGTCACCTGACAGGCAGAAGTCAGGAAACGAGCCCACCTGCTCACTGGACCAGCACTCACGCTGGGAGTACTGGTGCTGCTGGGACTTGTAGTTCCGGTTCTGGCTGGTTTCACCAGACTGGACCAGTTTGACTGAGGGAGTAAAAAGAACAGTCTGACACATTCACCGTGACATCACACCTGTACCTGACTGCCGTGACATCATTATCGTGGATGTTGACTGATGGCCCCTGATAAGGGACAAATTAAATGCACATTATTAGCTGTTGATCCGCTGAAGTGCGAGTTCACTTCTTGCCCCATTCTTACAGTTGGTCTATCTGAGTACACACTCACACACACACACTCTCTCTCTCTCTCGCTCTCTGTGTGGCTCAAAGACACTTGGTTTGGTTGACTGCAGGGAAATTAAGCCATGGTCCTTGGATCAAAGGACTCCTGAACTGCATCCATCAGTGTGCCTGTTTAGGGTCCGTCCCAGGAAGAAGGATCCTCCTCTGTGGTTCTTCCTGAGGTTTTTTTTATTTTCTCTGTTTAGGGTCTTTTTTTTTAAGTTTTTCCTCACCCGGTTTGAGGGTCTAAGGGCAGAGAATGTCACATCTGTACAGTTTGTCAAAGCCCAGTGAGATAATGTGTAAATTGTGATTTCGGGCTATACAACTAAAATTTGATTTGATTTGATGAATGTGTTTTTTACCTGTTCAGGTGTCCAGTCATCCATCCTCCTCCTCCTTCTCTTCCTGTCAGAACACAGTTCATCATCTCTACTTACATCCACCTCCTGATTGATGACGCCATTCTTGAAACACTTTTAGTTAAGATCCTCAAAACTGTGAACCTGGAATGACTTCCACACAGAATGAAGAGAGACAAACGGGCGTTTCAGACAAGCTGGACCTGTGTATGTTGTGAATCCCCTACCCCCTTTTCGCACCAGAATCAACTCGTAGACTAACAGCTTTTGGTGACCCCTCTCTCACGAACAAGGGAATAATCAGTTTTATCCTCCCTTTTCACGTCCAGTCAGGACAAAGGTTAACAGAGCAATGGGGAAGTTGAAGTGTTTACACTGGAAGAGCTCAGCCAGTCGGCTGCCAAGCCGAGCAGTTGTAAAACTAAATGTAAGTGTATTTATATGATGCTTTTCTAGACATTTTGACCACTCAAAGCATTTTTACATTACTGATTTCACACTGGTGATTATTAAAGTTTTCATGTGGTAAAATGGAATCTGAGTGTGCAACTTATCTGCTCTTTATAATTATGTTCCCACACTGCCACCTAGTGACCACGGTGTTCTACAGCATGGTTTATAGGACCAGTGTGTGACCATTAGCAGCATCTACAGTAAGTGTCTGTGTCTGATCCTCCATTTAGAGTACCATAGGTTAACAAACTTCCAGCAGAATATTGATTAAAAAAAAACAAAAAAAACTCCTCCCACTCCTTCTTTTTGTTTGTCTTTTACTGGAGTAAGTCTTCATCGGTTGTATTTCAGCTGGCACTTCAGTATTCAGATACAAAGGGTTATTTTCTGTTCTCGGCTACCGTAGTAACATGGTGGTGTAAATCGACACATCCACACTTTGGTTTTTGATCTAAAGTGATTACAACTTATGTTAACACAGTTGTGAAGATTATATTATATGTCTGCTGATAGTCTTTAATGCTACACCCTGGAGTACCACTACTATTACTACGAATATGTGTACCTGCAGTCTGGACAATCATAATCATTATTATGGAAAAGGAAAATTTAAAAAGTGAATGCACTGTCCCTGTGACTTGTAATGACAATGAACCAGTGTTGCACTCTACCTGCTTTGAAAATCAAATGTATTTTTGTGTGACTCCCATTATTATTCTTTTTTGATGCATAACTTATATTAATCCTGTGCCTTAGCCAAGAAGTAATTGCTGGAGTAGTGAAGTGGGCCTAAATGTGTGTAACCTCTCATTAGTTTATTATTAATTTACTCTACATCACACATTAGTTATTAGTTTTATAGTGGTTTCAGTCAACTTATACATAACTACTCAGGGTTTCCCTTTCCACTGTACACGCCTGTTGGGCCGCCAGCCCAGTGACACCACCTGCCAGGCTAACATCATGCCAATGAAAAAAAAAAAAATTTCTGCATGCTAAATATGGTAAACATCTCACTCACTGGTAGGGCTGGGTGATATGATATATTGTGGGACAAGAGAAAATGTCTATCGATAGATATTTTCCTCTATCGTTCACATCACCATTCCAGGTGACTCATGGCAGCTTTTCGACTTCTCGTTTGCCATGTGCAATCTCGGGTAACAACAGACACGGAGGAGAATCCCCTGCAACAATCCTGCAGTGTTCATTTCCTAAATGAAAACAATGACGAGAAATGTTCATCAACGACCTCTTCCACGCGAAGACGAGACGCTGACGAGCTAAAAATAGATCTATAACAAAAACTGCGACGAAATATACGTTAAGATTTTGTTAATGATTGCAGACTGAGTTTCAGTGTCAGCGTTTTCCTGCTCCGTGTCAGAGTGGGAACAGATGTGCTCCATCAAAGATTTCATCCTGAAGAGAGCAGTGACTCTGCATATTATTAACACAATATGTAGAATTCTTTGCATAAAAATGTCCAGATTTAGATCTGAATCAAACAACAACGAGACTAAACACCCAAGTGCAGTTTTTCCACAGGACCATCATAATAAGTGGTCATGGGGTATGTGGTGATTTTGTATTGGCACTCTTCCATGATATTTACAGAAAATGTACTATATCATGATACGTCACTATTGTGATATGACATGATCCATGTCGTGATATAAGATTTTGTCGATGTCAGAAATAATCATTGGCATCGGACACCTCTGTTGGCCCTCCTCTCTGTGCCTCCCAACACTGCACGGGGACAGCACAACACTTCAAAGTTTTGCTCAAAATCTCTGGAGCCAAACAAAAGCATGGGTGGGGAAGAAATGACAGACAAATTCAGTATGAACGCACTGATTCTATCAGCTATTGCCACCAGGCCTAAAAAGACCTCTAGGGAAAACCAATCTACATTTAAACACCTCACTTTTATTATCAATACATTTTTCACATTGGTCTGAAGTCGTTGAGCGATTTCTCATATCTTTCCAATTTGGTCCGGGTCTGGATCTTCAGATGAGATTCATTTTTTGGGTGTTCTGTCTGGCCAGGTGAGGCCCCGAGAAGAGAAAGCACTAAATCAAATTTTTATCAGAATTAAGGAAATTTCTGCTTCAGTCAGCAGTTTTTCTGTCCTGACTCAGTGTTCTGGTGGTTTCTGTCATATGCAGGCTGGTGACACGGTGTCACCTTATAACTGCACTGTGAAAAAAAATCTGCCTCTTCCTGATTTCTTCTATTTACGTCAATGTTTCAGGTCATCAAAATCATTCGAGAAGCAAGAATACTCTCTGAATCACACCTGTCAATCACGTCATCAGCATGCCACTGGGGCCTGATCATCAATACTTGCTCCTCATCCTCCTTCTCTGGCTCCACCTCCTCAGGCTTGTCCAGGTCTTTACTTGAGCAGCTGAGCTGATGACGGTCGCAAAGACATAATTCATTGAGCAGCAGCCAGACAAGATTTTGACTTTTTTTTTTTTTTGGTTGTTTTTTTTAATACAATTACTATTTTTTGGTGGAAAATGAGGACGGAACAAGTCTGCCTGTGTGTGTGAATACCTTAACATCTCTCTGTCCCTCAGGTTTTTCATCTCCATCTGCCTCCACCTGCTTCCTGTTAACAGCCACCAAAATATCAGAAGCATGAACGGACAAGAACACCTGGAAAAAGATGTTATCGGCCAATACCGAGTACTGATCAAATACCGGTGAGTTTTTCTTTCCATCTCCTCCATGGCTTTTTTCACATTGCCTATGATGTTTCAAAAAACATCGTGAACGTAGGACTTGCTTATAAAGTAGAACATCCTCATCACCTCAAATTTTCCGGCTGTTGACGTGCCAATATGAGACACATGAAACTGGTTTGCTTGCAGCACTTTAGAGGGAAAATGTTGGCGGCGACACTGTGTCCACTTAGAGTGCAGTTAAACTCAGCCAAGACACAGAGCACATTTTGGAGCGCCAAAATGGGAGGAGTAAAGCTGATGATCTGCACGTTTTTCAGCTTATATGAAATGTGTTCCCTTACTATCTCTTTCGGAGATGTGTTTGCGACCTGGCAAAAACAGCAGCCAAATGCTCAATTTAGTATTGAAATCCCTGATTTTAACAACTGACAGGCTGATCATCCCGGACAATGAACTCCACAATTTTGTCAGTTATCTCGGTTGCTTTTTTGTATTAATGGGGAATTTTTCTTGGAATGCAGCTTCCAAAGTTTACTATTGAGGTTTGTCAGCCTTCCCCCTCCTTGCATCAGTGAAGTCGTCACACTCTCTCGTGTCGCATCTTTAAATGCTTTATAAGGTTGTATTGAAATTGGCAACCTCGTGCCACCCCACATGAGTACAGCATTGCACACTCTGCATGTTGCTCTCTGAAAGGATTATTGAGAGTAAAATATCCCAAAATAAAGGACATGTTGTGCATCAGTTTTTCTTCATTGCTCTAAAACAGTTGTTGCTAGTAGTAGCACAGGGCAACTTCCAGCTTTTAGAGTGGGGAAGAAGAATTTATTGTTCTGGAGTAGTAGGTAACTGGATGCCGGCCGTTGCCTAACAGCAAAAAGAGTTTACTGGTATCGGTAGTCTACAGTCCATAGAATCAGTACTCGCATATATCAATAGAGATATTTTCAGCGCCATCCATATTTCCGATACTGGTTTTGGAATCAAAACAACTCTACAACTGGACTAACAGGAGAAAACACCTGGAATAGCAGGCGAAAACACCTGGACTAACGGGAGAAAACACCTGGATTAATGGGAGAAAACACCTGGATTAACGGGCGAAAACACCTGGACTAACGGGAGAAAAGACCTGGACTAAGATCTGCTGTGTATTGTGAGAGATGTTGGTTACCGTAGTGACCATGTTTTGTGTTCCTGCTCCTCCATCATGGCTCCTCTCATGGCGTTCAGTTTCTGAACATGGCGTCTGCAGTCGGCTGCAGAGCCCTGCCCAAATTCCTGTCAACCAATCAGTACACAGAGGTATACTTAAACACTTGTGAATAAAGGTCAGCTGACAGGATCAAGTGTGTGAGTACAGAACACAATGAAGGTTTGAAGATACACAGAGGGAGAAGCTTCAGCTGTTAAACTCATAATTTTGTGTTTATTCTCTGACCTTGAGCAGCGACTGTTTCTCTCCACACAGTTTACAGCTCCACCTGGACGCCTTCTTCACCTGACAGACACAGCAGAGGGCACGGATACTCACAAACTGATGGAGTGATAAATGACGTTGGCCTGTTGTGAGATGATGACATCACTGGAGGTATAACCAACTGCAAGCAGCGACAGGGTCTGCTGATGATGAGAGCTGCTGGTTGTTAAACTTTATTTTAGGTTTGGGTCTATTTTATTTGATATTGTTTTAAATCAGCTTCTACCTTCATCCACCAGCTGGATGATGATCATCTTCAGAACATCAGAAGTGTTTTCTAATGGCAGTGACACATCAGCAGGGTGTGCTTTTTTAAAAGATAAATTTGGAGAAAAAGACCTTTCTGGGAGATGGATTATTTATTAGTTGATATTAATCACAAGCTGTTCTGATGCCAACAATAACACATTCTGTGATCTAGTTTTGTTCAGGATATGAAATCAAGCCGCATTTGTTCAACTAATCGCTGATCAAAAAGTGATATGCGGAGGTGATTTAAATTCGGCTTTGATGAGACTGCAGGCTGATGGTCAACCACTCAGTGAAACGTATCCGCCAACAGGCCTCTTCAAAACAACAACAAAAAAAAACAAGCGTGAATAAGTACAAAAACTGTAATAAGAATCTGATCACAATCAGGCAGTGATTTTAAACCATCTCAAATGATCCTATAAATGTGTGGTGGAGGTTTGGGTAGAACTATATTCTAGCAGATCATCTTTATTAAGCTTCCTCTAATGGACACATGCACAGAAACATGGAGACTCAACAGTTCTTTACTAAAAATGGAAAAAAAATTTAAATTAGAAATAAGTAATATTAGTGATAAGTATCGGCATCGAGCCTGTGCTGCTGGTGCTTTATGAGTACTTCTAGGAAGAAGTGAAATATGCAATTTGTTTAGAAAACCAAATTGTTAGGACTTACAGTGGAGCCATTTTCAGAAAAGACGCACAGTTGTTTTCTCTCTTTCAATCAGCTCTAAAACCAACCCGCTATGTGAAAACCTTAAAATGAAAACTTCGAGAGAAGAGAATTGAATGGGGAGATATATCAGAGAGGACAGACAATTACAGAAGGAGGGACAAATGAACAGCTAGTGTCAAAAGAGGCAAAAAGGAACCACTCCGACGAGGAGAATGGCCTCTCATAAGCTAGTAAAGAAACCTGAAGGCAAACTGCTCCATAAATGTCATCTATCTCCAAATACCTTCATGAATTAAAAAAAAGACACTGACATGGGTATTTTTGATCTAAAAGGAGAAAGGATATGAAAGATGAATTGCCAACACTATAACAAGACCTCAACCAGAAGATAAACCAGGTCGGGAAGACACTTCAAGCCCAAGGCCAAGCTCTCACTGAGGAGTGATGTGGAGGCAAGCAGAGCTTTTACCAAAGAAGTCCTGCTAAAATTGTTTAAAAAACAAAGAGGGCTACAGCAAAAGGTGACCGAACTGGAAAGCAGGTCTCGAAGAAATAACTTTGGTGAATATTGGGATCTTGAAGACTCAGAGGGTAGATCCATGTTTGAATTTATGGAAAAACTGTTGACCACGGAGCTCACAATACCCGACGGTATGACCCTCTAAATCCAAAGCACTCAGAGTTCTAACACAGAAACCAGGACCAGACATCACTCCAAGATCCACAGCTGTAAGCATCCTTAAAGAGACTATGCTGAGGATGCCTTGAAAGAAAAATGTTACAAATATCAAGCAGATTTTCTTGACCACAGATAAACTCAGGAAGTGATGGAAGCGCAGAGCCTTCGGTGGAATTTAAATTCAAACACCTTTCAACAAGGATTTGGATCCCCTAGAAAAGAAGAATTTTTTTTTCTGTTATAACCAGATCGAAAGCTAGAAAGTACCTGGGCAGAGACAAATTGACTACAGAGCGGTATAAGTGCTTGAGGTAGGTTCTAACCCCAATTCTAATAAGAAGATTCAATTGGGTTCTGCTTAAAGGAGAAACACCAGCTTCATGGG
>KV751331.1:7570434-7610860 GCA_001698575.1 Mola mola | reverse complement strand
TGCCAATTACAGACCAATTACTGTATAAAATCTAGATTAGAATTGTTTCATCAAATTGTTGCTACAAGACTTGAAAACATATTAGTGGGAATAATTAATATGGACCAAACAGGAATTGTTCTGTCTTGTCAGACTCAAGATGTTAATAAGAAAATTTCAAACAAAAACAAATAGTTAGACATAAGGGAGGGTTAAGGTTAAGGGAGGCTGGAGCCTATCCCAGCATCATCGGGCGAAGGCGGGGTACACCCTGGACAAGTCGCCAGTTCATCGCAGGGCCAACACATATAGACAAACAGCCATCCACACTCACGTTCATACATATGGGCAATTTGGAGTGAACAATTAACCTTACCCCCAGTTTGCATGTTTTTTGGATGGAGCTTAATTCCTTACCTAAACATTAGTTCACGTATTGGTATTGGGTCATCAAGAATGAACATCTTGCCAAGATTTTTAGATTTATTTCAATCATGTGAGAAATCTGAACAGTTCTTTTCTTTTGTATGGACTGAGAAAAAACGAGATTTAAATTCAAAATTCTTAACCCTAACCCAACTGCTGAAGGAGAAATGGGGGGTTAGCTCTCCCACATTTACACCAAGCAGTGCAGTTCGGTTAAATTCAGTATGGCACACTTGGGAATGACAAGCTCATATCGAGCATGCGTTTCCACTGGCGAAGGTACTATTACCTGGTGGGCGGGGTAGCCTGACAGTGCCAGCTACGTAGTTGTAGCGTGACATTGTAAAAACGCAACACAGTGTGTCCCGAAGAAGAAATGGTAACAACAGACAAAGGAAACAATGAAGGACATCCAGCATTTCCTGTTGTTTAACACACAAAGTAGACAGACTCTGTTTCAGAGAAGGCTGCACACCATCAGGAGAAAGACGGTCTAACCATTGTAGGGAAGTGACCATTCAGTCGACAAATCATTGGACATCACTGGGTCTACCAAAAACGAAGGATGGAAAAAACTGGCACAGTCCTGTTCACAGCTTTTGACAATGAAAACACAAAAACATGGCTACCGGCCAAACTCCACTGAACCGTACTGCCTGATGGAAAGAGGGCTTTCAGAGTCGTGCAATGACTTGTTCCCTAAATATATGGAATTAAAAAAGTCACTCAGAACTAGGGCTAAAGTCTGTCAATGGTTTGCAAAAGATCCAGGCGTTGTGCCAAATAAATTAGGCATCTGATTTAGAAACTGGTCTACAAACAGTCTTACTGCATATTGTACACTCTTGGATCAGGGCAGGCAGGGTTTTCAGGTTCCAGGACCTCAGGAACAACTTAAATCTGCATAATGAAGAGTTCAAATTCTAGATTTTACCGACATCAAATCCCCAGAAGATGAAACCACAACAGGAAGAGAAATTCTAGATATCTTCCAAAAAGCCTATAAAGATGGAACTTAACACAAAGTAAGATCTAAATTATATCTAGCTCTTCAAAATGTAAAAGAAAATCATACAGTGGATATTGAAACAAGATGGGAAGCAGGGGGCATATATTACAGTAACAAAGGAAGAATGGGACAGGACCCGCAGACAACAAGGTTTAACGACAAGAGATGGAAGAATGTTACTCGATTCTTCTACACTCCATGACAGAAGACTCAATATTCTAACCCAACAGCCTGCTGGAGGCTCTGAGGAGAAATGGTGGCAAACCACTTGTATATTTTTTGGACCCGTCCTTCTGTAGCTCCATTTTGGCGGAATGTCCACGGTGTCCTGCAGACATTTTTTAGGAGGAAGTTCTGTTTCAATTTCATTAATAATTGTGCAAAGAGTGAAAAACATTTGATGAGGGTGTTGTTAGTGTCAAGCAATAAGATCTTGACTCAAAAATTTAAATCGACAAACCTTAAGTAAATGAGTGGATTGACATGGTCTACAATACATACACAATGGAGGGAGCTTCATTTAAATGAAGAAATCAATTAGATATATTTGAGGAAAATCAGTCAAGATGGCTTAACTGTGTCAACTCTCAGCCTGGATTTATACAGTTTTATAGTTATATTTTAACAGCTCATTCCCTATCTTAACCAGGAATTTTCCAAAAAATGTTTTATACTTCTGTCATTGTTCTGCCCTCTGCTTTTAGTTTGGTAGTTGTGTTTCGGTTTTGTTACTTCATTTCAAGACTTAAGGCGGTTCAGGTGTGCAGAGCTGACTACCTGCAGCTGTTGATTCCTCATCAGTGGCTGTATAAAAGACTCAGATCCTGATCTGCTCGTCGCCAGAACGTCTTGTTCCCAGTAAGCCCTGCCGGGACTGGAGAGCTCAGCCACCACAGCCGTGTCCTTCCCTGGTGTTCGTTGCTACTCAGTTCGGTTTTGATTCTTGTTTCTGTTAAATAAATCTTTATTTTGTACTTTAACCCCTGAGTTTCCTGTGTCCGCTTGTGGGTCCAGACTCTGTACGTCACAACTTCCTCCCGAATGACAAAATTTGTGTGCACATTTGGATCTGTTTATATGTGAATTCATCGGCTCATGTGAGTTTGTTTGTTTTTTTCTTTACTGTTTTTATAAAACAAACCCGATTTAAAAAAAAAAAATGTACAATAAAAATAAATGGCAAAACAACACATTTTTAGCCACATTAATGAGAGACAAAGAAATCAAAATCATCAAGGAAGTTCTAGATCTACAATGGAAAAACTGAAAATGATGAACCTGAATTTGAAACAATCACATTTAGGTTTTATCATTAGATCAGGGCGTATGTGTATCCTGGGTGTTATCTTTGACCAGAAGCTATCTTTTAGCTCACATGTAAAACAGATTTCAAGGACGGCCTTCTTTCACCTCTGTAACATTGCTAAAATCAGGCACATCCTGTCTCAACAAGATGCAGAAAACTAGTTCACGCATTTGTTATTTCCAGGCTTGATTACTGTAATTCTTTATTTTCAAGATACCCTAATAAGATTTTAAAAACTCTTCAGTTAATCCAAAATGCAGCAGCGCATGTACTGACTAGAACTAATATCAGAGACCACATTTCCCCCATACTGGCTTCTCTGCACTGGCTCCCAGTTAACTCCAGAATAGAATTTAACATCCTTGTCCTCACCTACAAAGCTATTCATGGTCAGGCACCATCTTATGTTAAAGACCTCATAGTACCCTATCACCCATCCAAAACCTTACGCTCCCAGGATGCAGGGTTAATGGTGACGGTAACAGACTCAGAAACCTCGAGAACGGTCAGTCCTCTTCACAACAACGCTAAATTGGTCATTTTATCTTCGCCAAAGCCAAATAAGCCTAACTGATTGATGAATCTGGTTTAATAGAAAAGAGAAGCACTAGTAAAAACGTCCATCTGATCTGAGCAAGATCGAATAATTGATAATAATCTGATACCTGATCAAAGTTTGGATCCAGTCTTTTGTTCAGAAAATACTCTCAAAGACACGATCGAATGCTTGTTCTGGTTCTGTAAAATTTAGCTACAGTTCCTCTGTGATTTATTGGCTTTGTCTTGATACTCGAGTCAAGATTCAATTTGTGCCTCGTATGAAAAAGTAAAATCACACACTTCTAGAGACAATATATCACCAGTCGTGTTTCCACCATGCCACAAGGAGGGAGGACACTGCAGATAATAGGGCGATGGGATTGGTGAGTCGTTTGGCGTTTTCTGACCTGTTTGAGAATTTCTTCTGTGACTGTAAGGGTCTGCAGGTTCACTGCTGATGCTGGTGTTTAGCTCCGGTGGTGAGACATGCCGTCATGTTGTCATGTTACTACAACACAACTGTTTCCTACAGCTGTGATAGATAGAGTACTTTACTCATCCCCAAGGGGAAATTGCAGTGTTACAGCAGCAATTAAAACCTTTAGACATCACAACAGATACACTTCACACAAGACGACACATACACATACACACATATAGTTAGTAAAAAAAAATCCTATAAACAATATATACAAGTGAAGAAAATATACATATACATGTGCAAGAATCCTACTGTGCTACTATGTATAAAAATAAAATAAATAGCATAAAAAGTGTTTCGAGATAAGACTCTCCAGATGTGCAAATAGACATAGTGCAAAATAAGTCCTATGTGCAATCTCGGAGTGTTTAGTAGGAAGCAACTGGACTTCTTATCTTGTTTGGAGACGTTTCGCCTCTCATCCAAAAGGCTTCCTCAGTTCTGAGGGTCAGTGCGGGAAACCCAAGTTTGTAACCCAGAGTGGGTGGAGACAATCACCAACAAAGAGGACGTGGTGAAAACACCCAGCCTGGGGGGTGGTCCTCTGGCTAGGCATCATGTGAGTCGTTACGGTCACATGAGCCCTGGCGTGAATCACTCGAGAGTGTTTGCCCCTCACGCCTGGTTTCATGTGACACCTTGGGATCACATGGCCCCAGGTGTGTATGAGGGTTAAACCGCCTGGGGAGGGCTCCCAAGACAGCATTGTAGGTTGCAGACAGATGGTGTCTTAGTCCATCACCCCTGTTTAGAGAGGGTTTCTCCAAGTGGACATAGATGGCCTCTTTCACTCCTCTTTCAAACCATCTGTCCTCTCTGTCCAGAACGTGGACATTGGAGTCCTCAAAGGAGTGATCTTTCTCCTTAAGATGCAGATGTACAGCTGAGTCCTGTCCTGATGAGGTGGCTCTCCTGTGTTGTGCCATGCGTCTGTGGAGGGGCTGTTTGGTTTCACCTATATAAAGGTCAGAGCACTCCTCTGTGCATTGAACGGCATACACAACATTGCTGAGCTTATGCCTGGGTGTTTTATCCTTGTGGTGGACCAGTCTCTTTCTTAAGGTCTGGCCCGGTTTGAAGTTGACTCGAATTTTGTGTTTTTGGAAGATTCTTCTGAATTTTTTTGATAGACCTGCCACATATGGGATAACCACGTTCTTCCTTTTTTCACTTTCTGCCTCGGGTGATTCTTTGTGGCGCCTTTTGGACAATTTGACAAAGGTCCACTTAGGGTAGCCACACGTCTGGAGTGCTGTCTTGATGTGTGTCAATTCCTTTTGTTTTCCCTCTGTGCTTGAGAGAACCTTCTGGGCCCGGTCTTGTAGTGTCCGGATACCCCCAGTTTGTGCTCCAGTGGGTGGTGGGAGTCAAACAAGAGGTACTGGTCTGTGTGTGTGGGCTTCCTGTAGACCTCGATGCTGAGGTTACCATCCTTTCCAAGAGACACCGCACAATCCAGGAAGGGCAAACTGTTATCCTTCGTATCCTCCTCTTAACACCGGCTCTGCACCCACGACGTCTTCTCTTTAACTCATCAGGAATCTGGTACTTGGTTCCAAGTTGTAGAGCAGGCTTTGCAAGCTGTAGCAGCTGATCACACAGGTAAACAATGCCCTCGCCTCCTCCGGCAGAGTTCCCATGCACAACAAGAGTTGTAACGGCAAGAAAAACCAGCAGAAAAGGGGTAAACTGTCCCATATCCATGTCAATCTAGAAAAAATCCATATGCACACACTTGAAAGAAAAAAAAGTAGACGAAAAACACAATAAAAACTAACAAAAACACACAGGTTGACTCAGAGCTGCTGCAACAAGCTGCCACTAGTGCGGTGCCATCTTGGCGACAAGCCCAACTGATAAGCAATTATTCTGAACGATACAAATACCGATATTGACAACACATCTGCCGATACTTAAATATCTGCGATAGGCCAACAGCTGCCAACTGATATATCAGTTGGGCTCTAGTGGTCATGTGTAGATCCACAAATCTGCGGTAAGCATATTGCGTCACTTCCTGTTGTTTGTGTCTGGTCGTCTTGCTGTACCTTGCTAACTATCTGAGAGTTTTAACGACATTAATTGTTTAACTGCTGTGTATTGAAAGTGTAAACCCTGTACTTAAGCACCCTTTAGCCCTCTCTCATTTTAGTGAATTTATCGCTACTCTTCCAACCGTTCTGTGTCGCGCTAACCAACTCAGGTATTGTACCTGGCGCACAGCAATGGCTTCTCCCTCTCGTTCTCCTCTCTCTTGCTCAGTGTGTCACATGTTTAGTTATTCCTCTGCCTCATTTAGTGATAATGGTACCTGTACTAAGTGTAGTTTATTTGCTGCGTTGGAGGCGAGGCTTAGTGATTTGGAGGCTACGATCCGCACCTTGCAAACCAAACCAGTAGCTTCGCTAGCTAGCCAGCCCCCATTAGCCGGTGCGGGTCGACTGAGAGCAGCTCCCGAGCAGTCGGGAAACCAGGGAAGTTGGGTGACTGTTCGAAGGAAGCATAGTCCTAAGCAGAAGCCCACGGTTCACCACCCACCCGTTCACGTTTCCAACAGATTTTCCCCACTCAGTGACGCACCCACTGAGAAACCAACTCTAGTAATTGGCAGCTCTATTTTGCGAAACGTGACATTTTCCACACCAGCGGCCATAGTCAAATGTATTCCTGGGGCCAGAGCGGGCGACGTGGAATCAAATTTAAAGCTGCTGGCAAAAAGTAAACGTAAATACAGTAAGATTGTAATTCATGTCGGCGGTAATGACGTTCGGCTACGCCGGTCGGAAGTCACTAAAGTTAATGTTGAGTCGGTGTGTGCTTTTGCCAAAACACTGTCGGACTCCGTAGTTTTCTCTGGTCCCCTGCCTAACCTGACCAGTGACGATATGTTTAGCCGCATGTCGTCGTTCAACCGCTGGCTGTCGAGGTGGTGTCCAGCAAACGACGTGGGTTTCATTGATAATTGGCAAACTTTCTGGGGAAGACCTGGTCTAATGAGGAGAGACGGCATCCATCCTACTTGGGATGGAGCTGCTCTCATTTCTAGAAATATGGCCAGATTTATTAGTCAGCCAAATTGACAATTCAGAGTTGAGGCCAGGAAGCAGAGTTGCAGTCTTACACGCTTCTCTGCGCTTCCTTTAGAGTCATCCACCTACAACCCCATAGAGACTGTGTCTGTCCCCCGTCCACATAAATTCACTAAATTCACTAAATCAAATAAGAGTTCACATAGGAACTTAATAAAAATCAACACCACTAATGAGGCAGTTTACAAAGTAAAGAGACTTAAATGTGGACTCTTGAATATCAGATCCCTATCATCTAAAGGTGTATTAATAAATGAGCTTATATCAGATAACAATATTGATTTATTCTGCCTTACTGAAACTTGGCTGTGCCAAGACGAATATGTAAGTCTTAATGAATCCACTCCTCCCAGTCACATTAACACACACATTCCCAGAGACACTGGCAGAGGTGGTGGAGTTGCAGCCATTTTCAATTCTGCCCTATTAATAAACCCTAAGCCCAAACAAAAATTTAGTTCATTTGAAAATCTCATTCTTAGCATTTCCGATCCAACCATGAAAACTCCAATTATGTTTGTTATAGTGTATCGAGCACCTGGACCCTACACTGAATTTTTATCTGAATTTTCAGAGTTTCTCTCAGCTTTGGTCCTCAAAACAGATAAAGTCATTATTGTAGGTGACTTTAATATCCATGTAGACATTGAAAACGACAGCCTTGGTACGGCATTTCTCTCACTATTAGATTCATTCGGCTTCTGTCAGTGTGTACAAGAATCAACACACACTTTTAATCACACCCTTGATCTTGTTCTGACATATGGCATTGAAATTGAGCATTTAAATGTCTCTGCGCAAAATCTGCTTTTATCAGATCATTATCTTCTAACATTTGAATTTCTGCTCATCAACTATAAACCAAGAGTCACTAGTTATTATAGCAGATGCATATCTGAGGACACTGTTGAAAATTTTAAAGAAATTATTCCCTCTGCATTAATTTCAGTGCCATATCCCAAAATAACAGAGGAGTCATATCTTAAATTTAGCCCCTCCCAGCTTGATCACCTTGCCGATTTCACTGCCGGCTCTCTACGTGCTTCACTCGATTCCATTGCCCCAGTTAAAAAGAAAACAAAACCAGTAAAGAGACTAGCTCCGTGGTATAATCTTAACACTCGCAAGTTAAAACAGAAAACTCATAAACTTGAAAAGAAATGGCGTTCCACTAAACTGGAAGAGCCACACATGGCCTGGCAGGATAGCCTTAAAGTATACAGGAAGGCCCTTCGCCGAGCAAGAAAAGACTACTATTCAGCGTTGATAGAAGAAAACAAGAATAAGCCCAGGATCCTTTTCAGCACTGTAGCCAGGCTGACTGAGAGCCATCATTCTATTGAACCATGCATTCCTAGAGCCCTCACCTGTAATGATTTTATGAACTTCTTCAATAATAAAATTAGACTTATCAGAGAAAATATCCTACACTCCACAGATTCCAGTTCAGCAACAGGAATTATAGAGGCTGTTATTAGTCCTGATGTGTGTTTGGAAAGCTTCCATCCAATTGACCTTAAGGAACTAACGACAACATTATCTTCATCTAAATCATCAACCTGTATACTAGACCCCATACCTACTAGGTTGCTCAAAGAGGTTTTACCCCTAATTAGAAATCCACTACTAAACATTATCAATCTATCCCTTGTAACAGGTTATGTGCCCCAGTCATTTAAAGTAGCTGTAATTAAACCGCTCCTAAAAAAACCTACCCTAGACCCAGAAGTTTTAGCCAACTATAGACCAATATCCAACCTCCCCTTTCTTTCAAAGATTCTAGAGAAAGCAGTAGCGAAACAACTATGTGGCTTTCTTCAGTATAATAGTCTATTTGAAGAGTTTCAGTCAGGTTTTAGAAAGCATCACAGCACAGAAACGGCATTGGTAAAAGTTACAAATGACCTCCTCACTGCATCTGATGCGGGACTTATCTCTATACTAGTCTTATTAGATCTTAGTGCAGCTTTTGACACTATCGATCATCACATCTTACTACAGAGGATGGAACACCAAATTGGCATTAAAGGATCTGCTCTAAGATGGTTTAAGTCCTACCTATCTGATAGATATAATTTTGTTCATGTTAATGATGAATCATCAAGATATGACAAGGTTAGTCATGGAGTCCCACAAGGTTCTGTGCTTGGACCATTACTATTTACTCTATATATGCTTCCTGTAGGTAAAATTATTAGAAAGCACTCCATACATTTTCACTGTTATGCAGATGACACACAACTATACTTATCAATGAAGCCAGATGAAACCCATCAGTTAGCTAATCTACAGTCATGTCTTAAGGACATTAAAAACTGGATGTTTCATAACTTTTTAATGTTAAACTCTGACAAAACTGAAGTCATTGTGCTGGGCCCCAAACACATTAGAGACTCATTATCCAGCAACATAGTTAATCTGGATGGCATTGCCTTGGCCTCCAGCACCACTGTCAGAAACCTGGGTGTTATCTTTGACCAGGAGCTGTCTTTTAAATCACATGTTAAACAGATTTCAAGGACCGCCTTCTTTCACCTCCGTAACATTGCTAAAATCCGGCACATCCTGTCTCAACAAGATGCAGAAAAACTAGTTCATGCGTTTGTTACTTCCAGGCTGGACTACTGTAATTCTTTATTTTCAGGTTGCCCTAACAAAATTTTAAAAACTCTTCAGTTAATCCAAAATGCAGCAGCGCGTGTACTGACTAGAACTAATATCAGAGACCATATTTCCCCCATACTGGCTTCTCTGCACTGGCTCCCCGCTAAATTTAGAATAGAATTTAAAATCCTTGTTCTCACCTACAAAGCTATTCATGGTCAGTCACCATCTTATCTTGAACAGCTCATAGTACCCTATCGCCCATCCAGAACCTTACGCTCCCAGGATGCAGGGTTATTGGTGATCCCAAGAATTTCCAAAAGTAGAATGGGAGGCAGAGCTTTCAGCTATCAAGCTCCTCTCCTGTGGAACTATCTTCCAGTCTTGGTACGGGAGGCAGACACACTCTCTGATTTTAAGAGTAGGCTTAAAACCTTCCTTTTTGATAAAGCTTATAGTTAAGGCTGGCCTATCTAGCCCTTAGTTATGCTGCTATAGGCTTAGGTTGCTGGGGGAACACTCCATGATTCACTGAGCTTTCTTCTCTCCCCCCTCTGACTCCGACTCCTTCTCTGCTCCTGTAAATGTCCATATCCTTACACTAACTTTACTTCTTCCCCGGAGTCGTTGTGCTTTACCATCCTGCAGGTTTTTCTAGGTCGCGGTGGGAGGTGCTGCTGTGGTCCTGCCTGATGCCTCCTGGCCACATTAGGAAAGGAGATCCTGTGACTTGGATCCTGTGACTTGGATCCTAGGCTGGATTTCCAAGTGCAAATCGGGACCCACAGATCACAATGGCTTCTGGATCAATAGACTACACCTGCTTCTGGACCACTACACTTCACATATCCCTGGATTTACAGATTCTACATACTCTTGGACTCAGCAACACCCAGATCTTCCTACATGGAGTACAATGACTCCTGGACCAACAGAGTCCACCTGCGTCTGGATCACTAGACTTTCCATACATCCGGACTCATAGAATCCACAGACTCTGGGACTCATGGATGTTTTATGCATTCTAAATGAACTGTTGTTATCATGTTTTTGTGTTCTGTACAAGTGACATTTATTGCACGTCTGTCCGTCCTAGGAAGAAGGATCCCTCCTCTGTGGCTCTTCCTGAGGTTTCTTATTTTCCCTGTTTAGGGTTTTTTAAGTTTTTCCTCACCCGGTTCAAGGGTCTAAGGGCAGAGGATGTCACATCTGTACAGTTTGTCAAAGCCCAGTGAGATAATGTGTAAATTGTGATTTCGGGCTATACAAATAAAATTTGACTTGATTTGATTTGATTTAGATCCGCCTCTCCTAGACTTGTGTTGGCTGCACTTTGGCTACTTTTTTCCAGAAACGGATGTGACAGCACCTTGTTGCTGTCTGAGCAGCATAATAAATACATAGAAATAGGAACATTCCCTGGAGAAAACGGATTTTTAAAATTGCAATACTTAAACAATTGTTGTTTTTCCCCACCCTTAATGTCCATCCAGTTGTGCCAATGCTTGTTTCTCAGTATAACTGCAGCAGGACAGGATTTCTACAATTGTCAGCTGGCAGATGGGATTTGTTGAAATACCAGTCAGGCGATAAAAGCAGCTGGTATTAATGAGTTTGGTCATGTTTCAGGTTTAAAAATGGATAATCTGTGTTATTTCCTGTGAAATCAGTCAACTTGTTGTGGAATCTCTGTGTAAAAAGACACTAACATCCACAGCTGTCATCATGTGTACAAGTGTGGAATTAAATGTTAACTTCATTTTGAACCCATTACTGTAAAAAAACAATAAAAACTGAGCTCATGGGTAATGGGATATATTTCTGAAATGTGTCCAAATCTCACAAACAATTATTTTAACAGAACAAATCGGATTTTATAGCAGATATGGATCTGACATGCTTTGGGCTATGACACCTCCTGCGCAAAAGTCTCCTGGACTTCTGTTCTGAGCAACTTACAGGGGGACAAAATATTAATGCAATAAATAATAAATATTGTATTAATAGCAAAGTGAATCGAATCTGTCAGCTAAATAAATTAAAGATTTCATCTAAATCATTCTGGTTATTTTAGAGAAGGAAACAAGATTTCAATTGTTCTCACTTAATTTGAACACGTGCAAGATGGGGAGTGTGGTAGAGAGGTGAAGAAGCGAGTGCAGGCAGGTTGGAGCGGGTGGAGATAAGTGTCAGCAGTGATCTGTGACAGGAAGGTTTACAGGAGGGTAGTGAGACCAGCAGCGGTGTTTGGTTTGGAGACAGTGGCACTGACCAAAAGACAGGAGGCAGAGCTGGAGGAGGCAGTTAAAGATGCTGAGATTCTCTTTGGGAGTGACGAGGATGGACAGGATGAGGAATGAGCACATCAGAGGGACGACACAGTTAGAGATGGTTTGGACATGTTCAGAGGAGGAACAGAGGATATGTTGGTAGGAGGCTGAAGATGGAGCTACCAGGCAGGAGACAAAGAGGAGATTGATGGACGTAAAGCCGAAAGGAGAAGAAAGACGACAGAGAAGGAAAGTCTGGATTTACTGTACAAATCCATTGATGTGATGTTACTTTTCGTGTTTAATGGGCTTACTTGTCATATCATACCCTGATAAATCAAACCGGACTGCTCCCGAGCCTGCTGACCAATGTGGAACCTTACCAAACACGTGCAAAGCGCAACAGCAGCAGACTTTCCAGTTATTATATGAATATAACGTTGACTGAATCGGGAATCGGGACATTAATGAACACGCACATGTAAATATGCAACATTGTCGGCCCGATGCTAACAAATAACAACACGTATGACATCCTACTGCCTGAACATGTTTTTTTTCTCTGTTTACCTCCTGTTTGTTAGTTAGCATGTTGTTACCTGCTGGACCTGGAAGCTCTGACAGGAGAAACAACGGACGACGTGAAACTCCTGAACCATGACGCCCAAACGCGACACAGCTCCGGTTCTGGTCCTACGCCTGGCTCAGCCTTCCCGGGTCCGTTTGAACACCGGAAACACATCACAGCTGTCAAAAAAGCGGTGGCAGCGAACGTTGCTTCAGAACAGAGGAAGAGAGCGCCCCCAGCAGGCTGGGGGAGGGCGGACGGCCCTCAGGTTCTCACGGAAAGCTCATACGTATGTTCCGTTCATAATGAACTAATGAACTGTGACCGGCCCCTGCAGGCCAGAGGAGGACGGACGGCCCTCAGGTTCTCACGGAAAGCTCATGTTTGTTCCATTCATGAGCTAATGAACTGTGACCGCCCCCTGCAGGCCGGAGGGCAGGCGCCCCTCAGGTTCACACGGAAAGCTCATATGTATGTTCCGTTCATAATGAGCTTTCTGTGAAAACCTGAGGAACGCATGTCATCCTCCGGCCTGCGGGGGGCGCTCTCGTCATCTGCTCCGATGTATGTTACGTGCATATGTGAGTTTAAATCTTTAATTTTTATTTCATACAAACAGATTTCAGTTTGAATGAAGTACCAGATCATCAGTACTCTTCTGTTGTTTTTAAATGAACTTTCAAACACGGTAGCAACAACAAAAACAATGAATGTGTATTTATTCCAAAAAATAAACAATATTACACATGTAAAGTTATTAGAATATTTATTTGAATATTGTTTGGAATAACATGGTTTAAGTGAGAATAGTGAGGATGATGAAAATCAGACATTCATGAGAAAACAGAAGAATTTAATTAAAAATACAAATGACACACGTTAAACTTGCTGAAATGTTTCCTTCAGTTGTGAGTTTCCTCGCTGACACTGAACACGAAGCAACTTAACAAAGGATTCTGACAGCATCTGTAACACCAATTAATACACTACTGTCTGAAAACATAATCATATAAATGAACTCACCAGCCACAGTTGACGCATGATGGGATTATACATTTCAGCTTATATGACAATCGTTAATGAACCTTACACTAAAACACGTAACACAAAATCATCATTAAAAATAAATAAATCCGTTTTCCTGTGAAAACGTCGAACACTTGAACTTTATACAATGATTTGTAAATCAGAGCCACAAAAGAAGAAATGTGACTTTCCTGCAGTATTTATCCTACAGATCAATACCTGATCAATAAAATGGATTTTAAAAACAGAAATACACAAAGACAACAGTCTCTGACATCATGACGGTCAGCAGTAGTGATGTCAGCAGAACCAGCCAGGTGTGAGCTCACCTGAGTGAGCAGGGATTCAGTCTGCTCAGGTGAAACCATCTTTTAATCTGAAAATATCTCACCAGGTTTCAGCATCAACCAGCTTTAAACCTGAACCCGAGAGTGTTCTACACTAATAATTGTCAAATCAGTGCATTATTTTTGGATTTTAATTTGTGGGAAGAAAGAGTCAGCACACCTGTGGAACCATCTGGTACTTCAGAGACTGTGTTCTGTAACAGGAAGCGGGGCCTTTGTTCACCTGGACCTCGAAGTGGTTTAGGAAAAATGTCGGAGGACTCTGGGTTTAACTAGACTCCAGGTCTACGGCCATGGCAACAGGCAGCATTCCATTACATTGAACTCAGTCCTGCGATAATTGTCAGCATGAAGCTTCAGAAACATCACAGGCACCGATCAGTGATCTAGTTCTGATTGTTCGCACTCATTACTGTTCACCAAACTTTACAGACTCGTTGCCATGGTGATTGGACTCATGTGATCAGCTGTTCTGAAGGGTCACAACTCGAGTTTGACGGTTCGTGTTGAAACTAAACCAGCTTCCCTGAAAGTATACAGTCTCTGGGGGACCAAAGCCAATCCGAGCCTGTAACACTGACATCATCACAAACTACTTGATCAGAGTGCTCAGTAACCTGACTCACCTGGGCCCCCGCAAACACACAGGCTGACAGGTGGAGGTGACTCAAACAGAATTCTGAGTGAGTTCGTGATCAGAGACGGAGCTTGTCTGGCGCTCCACTGCTCGCTGGGCCTTACAGGCTGCAATCTTGCTCTGGATGTCTCTCTTCTTCTCAAAGTAGTCCACAAGCGGCGGCTCCGTCAGCAGCGAGGCCAGCACCTGCTCGAATGTGATCGACCAATCAGCATCCAACACACTGCCCCGCCTCTGCTCATCGCAGCCAATCAACACCGTGTCATCAGCGATGTCCTCGCACTGCAGCGAGCCTGAGCTCACCACCGAGTACGATGACACCGACGTGTCGTCTTTGGCTTCTTCATCAGATGTCGGCAGAGCCGCTACCTCCAACTGAGCGTCAGCCAGAACCCGGCACATCTGAGCCTCACTCGAACCCCCTTTGCTGAGCCCCTCCTCCCTCTGAGGGGCGGGGGGTGGCACCTGAGCATCTGCATCCTCAGTCCTCTTGCTGCCATTGTGAAACTTCTTACCGACCTCTCCAATACGAAGCAGCAGACTCGCCACGGTGGCGATGGCGTGATAGAGCTGCTGTTCAAGGGGCTCCTCGCTGAACATGTTGTAGAGCGTCTTACAAAGGTCAATGAACTGCTCCTGCAGTGAGGCAGTTGGAAACGGACCAGCGACATGTCAAAGACGGATCAGAGACAGATCAGAGACGGATCAGAGACAGATCAGAGACAGATCAGAGACAAGTCAAAGACGGATCAGACAGGTCAGTGACGCATCAGAGACAAGTCAGAGACAAGTCAGAGATGTACCAGAGACGAGTCAGAGACAGTTTAGAGACGCATCAGAGACAAGTCAGAGACGGATCAGAGACGGATCAGAGACAGATCAGAGACAGATCAGAGACAAGTCAAAGACGGATCAGACAGGTCAGGGACGCATCAGAGACAAGTTTGAGACAGATCAGAGATGTACCAGAGACGAGTCAGAGACAGTTTAGAGACGCATCAGAGACAAGTCAGAGACGGATCAGACACGGATCAGAGACAAATCAGAAACACAGACAGGTCAGAGAGAGCAAGTCAGAGACGGATCAGACACGGATCAGAGACAAATCAGAAACACAGACAGGTCAGAGAGAGCAAGTCAGAGACAGTACAAAGGGGAAGACAGGTTAAAGATAGATCAGAGACAGGTAAGAAAGACTGACAAGGCTGGCTCTGACCTGGTTCATCTTGGGCAGGTCTTTGATGGTCTCTGTGTTGGGCTCCTTCTCCCTGGCCCACATTCTCAGGTAGTACCTGTAGTCCTTTACCTTGTCTGAAATGACATACTGGTCAGAAGTGAACCTGTACACCTGGACCTGGTTCTCAGACTGACCCCATCTACATTGTGCTTATAGACATCACAGGGTGCAGGTTTGTTTGGACAGGAATGTTACCAGTACACATGGCTTACCTTTTTTCTCTTCACTGTCTCCGCCTCCATATTTCCCCACCTCACCTGCATACAGACAGAATTTGACCACCATCATCATCTCAGACTGATAAATGAAAACAGTCAGAAAAGTAAGCATTGGTTAGTTAAAGTGACATCAGACATTGATCACTTCTCCTCATCTGACTTTCAGCATGTTGCATTCTGACCACGCCCACAACAATGATGTCAGCATGTATGTTCAACATCTGAAGCTGGTACCTTTGACAGAAACCACGCCAGATAGTGTCATCAGAGATTCCTCATGTGATGACAGCAGGTCACATGACCCAAACCCACAATGTGCCTCTTGCTCTGCTAGTGGAGGATGGAAGCAGCAAATGTTAGTTCAGTTCTGCTGAGCTCACATCTTGGACATGGCTCACCAACTGATTTGTTTTTCATTTTAAAGTTTTAGCCTTCAAAAAACACAGACTCTAGGACTTCTGGGCTCAAAGACATCATTGGACTCTAAACAGCTTTTTCCAGAGACAATCATGCTTGAAGCTACCTTAAAACATAGGAGCCAAAATCACCCATCTGAAAACACTTGGAAGACCTATTCTTAGGCTCTTGCTCAGCCTCCTGAGATAAGACTCAATGGTTCCCTCAGTGTCTGTGCAAGATTCTCCAAGATGATTCTGATCAGACACTGAACTACCTCACCAGAACATCCCAACTTGAAATAAGAGGTTCTTCTCTGAGCACTTCAGCAAGGTTTTAAGGTTAAGGCTGGACCCCATCTTAAAGATCAAATTTTTGTTGCATGGGTTTGGAACTGATCCACGTGATGAATCTCAATTTCACCTGAGGTCCTACCTGTGTCATCTCATCACAGACACAAATGGACAAGTCTCCAGTCTCCTCCAAATAAAACAGATCAAAGAGTTCCTAAAAATGTTCCTTCAACCATTAACAGTATGCTCAGTCCTCCTGACAGGAAACTGAGCCATCCCTCACTTTCCTCACATTTTGTATGTCACATCCTTTTTGAGTCCTAGTGGAAGTCTCTCTTTGGCCTCCCCAAACTTTTCCAAGGCTGACCTTTTAATTTCATCAGAATCTGCAGTATTTCTCTCTTCCTGATATCTAGCTGCTCCTCCAGGAATCCTCCAACAACTAAACCAACTGCCTCCACACTGAGACTTTAAAACATCTTTCACACAGATTTCCTGCCCCTAGAATCTCCTAGAATGAAATTAATTTGAGGATTGAAGATGTTTTTGACCCCTAGTTTATTCAGAGCTGCTTTCCCACTTAACTGATACACCCCAAGACAACCTGCTCTACTTGGACTACTTGATGGACCTCGGGACTACATGATGTAATGATAAGGTGATGAAGACGAAGGAGATGGTGTTGGACTCCAGGAGGAACAAGCCCCCAGCCTCTACTGTCTGCATTAATGGGACTGATGTGGCAATTATCCAGACCAACAGGCACCTGGGGAGTATACCTGGACAACAAGCTGGAGTGGAGTGGTCCACCAACACAGAGGTTGTGTACAAGAAGGGCCTGAGACGGCTGGTCTTCCCCAGGAGGCTCAGGTCCTTGGATGCTCCTTATGTTTTATCAGTCTGTTGTTGTGAGCACCATCTTCTTTGCTGTGGAGTGCTGGGGCACAGGCATCAAGGTTAAGGATGCCAGCAGACTGAAAGCAGTTTCTGTTGTCGGCTCACAGTTGGCCCCCTTGGAGGAGGTGGTGGAGCAGAGGATGCTGACCAAACTGCTGGCCATCATGGACAACACCTCCCACCCCTTCCCTGAAACTGTGAACATTCTGAGGAGCAGCTTTAGCAACAGAATGATCCAACCCCGCTGCTACAAGGAACGATACAGGATGTCGTTCCTCCCCAGTGCAATTAGACTTTTCAACACCTCTGTTATTAGACGCTAGTCACTTTACCTGTTAAAATCATCCACCTCCTCCTACTTGCACTAAACT
The DNA here is from genome assembly GCA_001698575.1 of Mola mola. Taxonomy (NCBI): domain Eukaryota; kingdom Metazoa; phylum Chordata; class Actinopteri; order Tetraodontiformes; family Molidae; genus Mola; species Mola mola. Next base: position 7,593,166 of record KV751331.1, on the reverse strand, counting down.
CTGCACTCTGCAAAACTTCTGCATATATTATCAGATTTTTACGACTACCTTAACTGTCTATATTTATCTACTTTATTTATCTACTACATACAGTTATATGTCCCATTGGTCCTGTACCTGAATATCCTTGCTGCTGTGACAAATTAATTTCCCAAAAGGGATTAATAAAGTCATCTCTATCTACATATCTATCTATCTATTTACTGTACCTCAGGACTGCCTTGATCAAAACAAAGAACATGATTATTGATTTCTGGAGGAAGGCAACCAGTCACAAACTCACTATTATGGATGGAAATGAGACTGATTTAGTGGAGGACCATCAATACTCTGGGATTGTCTTTGACAATAAGCTGTGTTTTCTGGCTAATGTAGAATTCTGCTCAAAGTAGATGCAAAGACACTTGCACTATTTGAGAAAAATGAATTAATTCCAGGTATGCACCAAAATGATGAGCTACTCTTAGCAATGTTTTTTTGAGTGGGCACTGTCCTATTGCATTGTGATGTGGTTTGGGAATCTGAATCTGGCAGATAAAAAGCTTTTAAGAGTAGCCATTAAAGTACTGGAGTAAAGTAAGCACAGCTCTCTGATCTTTATAATAGGAGGGAAGGAGGGAAGATCAACACCATATTATGCGTTATAACCACCACTTGCATAGGGAGTTTGAGCTTCTATCTTCTAAGTAGAAGAATCACAATTCCCTCTTACAGGACTAAAAGATACAGAGAGTCATTTGGCTGTACCACAGTATGAAGGCTGCACATTGATTGAAATCACACACACAGTGCATTTGCCCATTTTTGTTTTTATATGATGTGTTCCACCCATTATCATCTTTTTATCTATTTTATCTCACACTGTGTGCGGGTACTATGTGGGAATTTGGTCTGTGGAGTATATTGTCTTAATGTCGTTTTAAGATGCACTGAATATTTTAATACCTGCTGTAACCAAATTTCCCCCTAGGACACAAAAAACTTTAACCTTTAACTACGTGATCTACCTCACCACCACCTGTTCAACCTCAGAACTATGTACTGATTAGCAGACAGCCATGCTGTTCCTTATGGCCAAGACAGATGGACAGATCTGATGAGATGATTGTACGGTTCATGGTTCATCTTCACGTGGCCTTTGTTCAGGTAAAATCATAACCTAAAACTCTTCTCAGAGGTGATCAACCAATCAAAATCCAGCACTTTGCTCATCAGCATGGAATCATGGTCCGAAGAGCCCATTATTCTGTGCTCCCCATGACCAACAACCAGTCCAGGAAGAAAAACCCCACCCCACCTGGGCAGATTTTTCTTGCTCGGGGGTCTGGGTTCCGTAATGAGGCCTAGTCCTCCTCTCTGTATGTGGCCCGTCAGAACTCTATGGCATAAAACTGGTTGGTTATCCTCATTGTCTCCACCAGGTGTTCCTACCCACTGCTCATGGAGAGGTTAACCGTCACAGAAAACTTTGAGATACCAGGTGATGTCCCTCTAGGGTCCTGTCCCAATACCTGCACTACATACTAAAGGCTTCCTAGAAGTGTACACATGTTGTAATGCACTTTAGGAGTGTAGGTATGCAAAAGACTTAAGCTTTTAAGAGCAGAAGTGGGACAGTTCTGTACACGTCAATTCTGTTTATGTTCAGGAGATGAAATATTGCACTAGCAAAAAAAAAACCAAAGAAACATGGCACTGGCCGTAGTCATTTTGTTTGGTGTACTGCTGTTCAAATTGATCAGAAATCACCACCAGCGTACTATCAACAAAATTACTAACTGCCAGAGAAGAGAGCTTAAACATCTGATCGACATATTGACGCTGATGGCAACCCACAGGTAAGTACTGTGATGTGTGTCTCTAATGTCAGCTGTAATGTGACACCATCTTTTATACTCTAGCAATTTTACTGTTTATTTATTCTTTATTGCTATTTCATTGGTTAGTTGCTCGAAACGTCATGAAACTGAAAGGATTCTGGGTAATGCCCTTAAGCTAAGTGAGGTCTGATGCATACTGACGGAAAGGGTGCATTGAGGGCGCACAGGGGAGTTGATGGTGAACAACACCAGAGAATTGGGACACCCTAAGGTCTTTCACCCCTTATCAAGAACATGCATCTGAGGGGCACAAGTACAGATATCGGGCCAGGGCGGAAGAGACAAGGGGCCCACCCAGAACTAGAGCTACTGTGACATCATTGGCTGTGGGTGTGGCCAAACAAGCAACATATCTGACTGCAAACAGCAGGTTTTTATTACAAAAAAACCAACCTGATGTCACTTCCTGCTGTCCCACAGTGTCCAGATCAGACAGGAAGGAAGATTCTGGAAAGACGCATCACAGACGAAGAAAAAGGAGAGAAACGAGAAGATGATGATGAAGAAAAGAGAGGTGAGGATGATGAAAAGATCTGGTAGTAAGTGAATGTGGAAACATTAAAATTGTTAATGAGACGAATTTTCATGCAAATCAAACAGATTCTTCATCTTTGCTCCTATCACAAATTTCAACCATAAATCCAACTCCAGGTTTATGTTAATGAGCTGAGTGTGACATCACATTACATCATTAGCAGCTGACCCATGAATAACAGAGGTCTGCAGTGTGAAGAGAGACCCCCGTCTGATCACATAACTTCTGGACTAGCTGGTTACCAGAGGTGAAGTTTCACCTAAGCTTTGTTACTGTGATTTACTCCTCCTAACACCCCCAGCTGCTTCTGTTTATGTCCAACGTTATGTTGTTTATGTCAGTGGATATGAATTATGTGGGTGATTGTGTTGTTTATGTCAAATAAAATCAAATTTATTTGTACAACCCAAAATCAAAAATTACACTCTGTCTCAGAAAGCTTTTACAAACTGCACATATGTGACCCCGTCTGCCCTCAGACCCTTGAACCAGGTGAGGAAAAACTTAAAAAAACCTAACAAAGATGTTGCATGTACAGAACACAACAACGTGACGATAACAGATTAGTAAGAATGGATAAGATGGCCATGAGCCCAAGGGTATGTGAGATCTATAGAGATCCAGATGTATGACAAAATCTATTGATCCAGAAGTGGGTATCGTCTCCTGGTCCAGGAGTCACTTTGGTCCATGTATCCAGTGGTGGTGATGTTTTCTATGTTGGTGGTCACATTGTTGATATTTTTTATCTGTTTAAGGAGGACAATATGCTGTCTGCCAACAAACCCTTATCCTGATATTATCATCACACGGGCTTCCCAGGAAATATATGCAGGTTGAGTCATCATGAAAAACCCTGGCCACGTCCCTTTAAACAAACGCGCACTGAGAAGAAGTTAGGCCGAGTGGACGAACTAAAAAGTGTGATTAACTCTGGCTGATCAAAGTTTAATGTGAGTAAACCTCTCGTCATGGACTGACCTCAGCAACATGCATCACATACACCCACTGCAGCGTACGAGTGCAGAGCAAACACTGCATGGTACGAAAATACTGCAGCGTACAACTGTAGCACAAACACTGTATCATACAGAAGTACTGCAGCGTACAACTGTAGTACAAACACTGCAGAGTACAACGGTAGCACAAACACTGTATCATACGAAAATATTGCAGCGTAGTACTGTAGTACAAATACTGCTTATTCTTCCTCTTTCGGCTTTACCTAGCTGTTATAGGAGTCGCCACAGCAAATCAACCTCCTCCATCTCTCCCTGTCATCTCCATCTGCTTCTGTCACACCAACTACCTACATGTCCTCTCTCACCATATCCATGAATGTCCTCTTTGGTCTTCCTCTTTGCCTCTTGCCTGGTAGCTCCACCTTCAGCATCCTTCTACCAACATATCCTCCGTCCCTCCTCTGCACACGTCCAAACCATCTCAATCTGGCCTCTCTAACTGTGTCTCCAAACGTCCGACCTGCTCGTTCCTCTGATGTGCTCGTTCCTCATCCTGTCCATCCTCGTCACTCCCAAAGAGAATCTCAGCATCCTTAACTCGGCCTCCTCCAGCTCTGCCTCCTGTCTTTTGGTCAGTGCCACCGTCTCCAAACAAAACAAGCCTGCTGGTCTCACTACCCTCCTTTAAACCTTCCTTTCACTTTTGTCACAGATCTCTCCTGAAACTTTTCTCCACCTGCTCCACCCTGCCTGCACTCTCTTCTTCACCTCTTTACCACACTCCCCGTGGCTCTGAACGGTTGACCCCGAGTACTTAAACTCGTGAACCTTCTCCACCTCTCCTCCTAGTACCTCCTCCTCCTAGTAAACTCACTGTTCCACCTGCTCCCTGCTCTCACTACAGATCACCGTGTCATCTGCAAACATCATCGTCCATGGAGATTCCTGCCTGACCTCATCTGTCAGTCTGTCCACCACCACAGCAAACAAGAAGGGGCTCAGGGCCGATCCTTGATGCACCTCCATCACTCCTGCAGCGACCTCCCCACTGTCATACTGCTCTCATACATCTCCTGCACCAGTCTAACATACTTCTCTTCCTCATACAGAACCACAGGTCTTATCTCAGCACCCTGTCATAGCCTTTCTCTAGATCCACAAAGACACAATGCAGCTCTTTCTGACCTTCTCAATACTTCGCCATCAGCGTTCTCAAAGCAAACATGGCTTCTGTAGTGATCTTTCTTGGCTTGAAACCATCGCCCACATCTTCATCGTGTGGCTCATCAGGTTTTTTCCCCTCTGTAGCTGTTACAACTCTGCACATCACCCTTGTTCTTAAACATCGGCACCAGTACAATTTTCCTCTATTCCTCAGGCATCTTCTCACTGTTGTAGTGCAAATCCTGCACGGTACAACTGTAGTGTGAACACTGCGGCGTACAACTGTAGTACAAATACTGTGGCGTACAAATGTTGTGCAAATACTGCAGCGTATGACTACAGTACAAACACTGCAACGTACAACCTTAGTACAAATACTGCAGCATATGACAGTAGTACAAACACTGCGGCATACAACTGTAGTAAAAATACTGCAGATTACGACTGTAGTAAAAATACTGCAGTGTATGACTGTAGAGCAAATACTGTGGCATCAATCCATAACAGTACTGATTCATGATCACCTTGAGAAGCGTCCTCAGTGAAGAAGTGTGTGGCTTCCAGAGCAGATTCTGCCTCCTCAGGACACAGAGCTGCAAACAAACAAACACACTGAAGCCTCCGGATAATTAGAGACATACACACACACATGCAAACACACAACTGCAGGCTGTCGAATTCATAAGCTAATTTAAATATCATATGGTTCAGCTCTGACCATCCTCTGAGAGAGACATTAAATCACAAATCACGTGAAATGTTTTAATTTTTTATTACATGAAACAAAAAACAGTATGTATGAACGGACGCTGCAGCCAATCAGAAATTACTATCCACAGTGGTCAATACCTGCTGAGCCTATTATCATTCTGTCAGTGTATGGACAACACGCTGTCAAACATTTAAGGTTTTATAATAATATATCTGTTAAGATTATCTAAAGAAAACTGGAAAATCATTTTCACCAACTGAATATATTTATGTTACCATGGCAACAACACAATGAGTCGTTTGTGCTGTTGTAATCAAACTGTTGTACTGTACTTTAGTGTACGGCTCAGAGAGTGTGTTTGTTAAGCGTTTCGAACCAGAATCTCACAAAGAAACATCATCAGGATGAAAAGAGCAGCGCTGTTAATAAATCACTTTAATCTGAAACTTAGAACTCAACTTCCTGCGGAACAGCTCATGTGTCCAGCATCAGTTACCATGGTGATCTAATCAGGTTAAAGGAGAGACACCTGTACGACGCTGAACAGCGCTGAAACTGTGACGTCATCCCAACACGTGAAGCTGCTGCATAGGTGATTGCTTACCAGGTGGGAGGTGGAGCTTGTACAGGAGTTTGAGTTTCTCTGTCATGTCTCCGTGATACATCCCACCTGCAAACACAAACATAAACACAAACAACCTGAGAGCAAACAAACACAAACATCAGGCTCAACAGTGAAATTGATCCACCCATTAACCCTAACCACAGAAGACCCAGAACCACAGACTCTGGTTTGTGGACTCACTGAGTCCAGTGATGAACTCTTTGAAGTTGACCAGTCCATCCTGGTTCTGGTCCAACAGTCTGAAGAGGCGAGCCGACAGTGTCGGGGTGTGGCTTCCACAAAGCCAGGGAGCAAGGGCAGTGAACAGCTGGCTGAACTGGGCCGGGTCAATGCGGTACTGCTCCAGGTATGGCAGGCTGGGGTCATGGCGCTCTGCTGCAGAGCTGCTGGAACCCCAATAACAGCTGGTCATGTGTTTGGACTGAAAGACAGCAGGACAGCGTTGTGATTCTTCCTCTTCTTCAGCTGCTCAACAGCAAATCAGAGTTCAGCAGCAGTCAAGCACAAGGTGAAGTTATTTGAAAGACCAGATCTGCTCCACCTACTTTACAGTTAAACCCCCGAGAAGACAAAACTCTGGGCTGAAAAACTCTATTTACCCCTACAGGCGACAGGTGTGACACGGAAACAGGCAAACAACTTAACAACAGGAGCATCTGACCTTAAAGAGACAGTAGAGCTCCTCTAGCTCCTCGATAGTGAAGGCAGACTCCGTCATCATCGCCCGGACCTGCACACACACAAACACAGGTAAGTGCCATATGTCTACACGAGCATGTTAACTTTAGCCTGCGGCAGTGTGTCACCCACCACACTCCTCTTGGCCGTGTCCTCCAGCGACTGAATGACCTTTAACCTCTGCTTGAACCTCATCTGTTCGATGACATCAGAGCGTAAGCTGCCAAACTTCTGCACAGAGAAGAAGAAACAGGGATGATCTCACAGCTCGTCCACAAATCAGACAAGTCACTAAGTCAGTCTGACCTCGTAGGACGACTTGATGAGATCAAAGACGTCGATCTCAGGTGGAGGATCATCTCCACACGTCAGCAGGGCATGCAAGTGAGGGATGGGCGGAGCTACTGTCTGTTTGTTCACAACATTATCCAGATACCTGTATACACACACACACACGCATGTACATTAGGTGGACTCCAGTCCATATTCCAGTCCGGACTGCAGTCCAGATTCCTACCTGCCAAGGATAGTCATGGCCTCCCCCTCGTCACTGCAGGACAGCAAGGCATCCATGTTGTTATGGAGCACAGCCAGCGCCACCTGCAGACAGATACACAGATTGTTGTGTGGTTACAGTCGGCAGAGAGTGGCGGAGCAGATAGGTATAATTCACATGCTGACAAAACCTACAGAGCCTTTTTTTCCTGATTCGTCAGAAGTGTTGAAGCACCTTTTTTTTGACTGTTTTGCACAGAATCTCGACTGTGTCCACCAACAAAGACAACAACACATCACTTCCTGTCTCCATATTTAATAGAAACATTTGTGATTTTTTTTTCAATAAATATATTAAATGTAGGTGCAGGCCATGGTTTAATACTCAGGACACAGTCTGTAACCAGTCATTCAACAGTCAGTAAAGCACAGCAACGCTGACCTGGAAGATGACTTTGATGCCTTCATAGAAGAAGCAATCAACCAATAGGACAGCGCTGTCGAAGGGCATCACTGACAGGAAGAGTGTGAGGAACCAGGAAAGGCTGATGGTGGAGATCACTCCTAGCTCCTGCATGTGTTCATACAGCAGGGGGAGGAAGGCTCGGGTCAGTTCCTCAAAAACCCCCTGATCCACCAGAGCACCTACAGGGATGGAAGCCACATTGGACTAAGACTTAACTGCAGCTGAACAACACAGAATGAACAGGACACCCGAGAACATGGCCAGAACACATCCGAGGATGTTGGACACTGATGGAAGGATGGAAGCGTAAAGTTGAACAGGACTGACGACAAGATGACAAAATCTGTAAATGAAGGTGTGAAATCACTGAACTTTACCGACCTACGGCTCTGCTGCTGTTACCGACCTACAACTCTGGTGCTTTTACCAACCTACAACTCTGCTGCTGTTACCGACCTACGACTCTGCTGCTGTTACTTACCTACGACTCTGCTGCTGTTACTGACTTAGAACTCTGCTGCTTCTACCAACCTACAACTCTGCTGCTGTTACCCATCTACAACTCTGCAGCTGTTACCGACCTAAGACTCTGATGCTGTTACTGACCTACGACTCTGGTGTTGTAGTAGTCAGGCAACATCCGCTCACACAGTGCCACCAACAGCCAGAAGGCTTCCTCCTCTGGACAGTAGAGCAGCAGGACGGAGGTGACGATGTTCATCGCCTGGAAGGGAGAGGCATGTGTAATGTATCTGTTTTTAATATTATATTATCCAAGTTAAACTGTATTTTTTATTTATGGACAACCCAATTTCAACCAACTTTGTGTTTTTAAATGAATGGAAAAATGACAGACTAGTTGGGGGAATATTATCATTTTAGACCAGTTTTGTCTCATTAATGAAAACTTAACGTACATTTCATCATATTTCTTATAATCAAAGATCTATTTTTAGCTCTTCGATGTCTCGTCTTCGTCTCGGAAAAAGGTTGAACATTTCTCATCATTTTCGTGAACAAAATTAACACTGATACATAAAAATATTAACAATACTGAAAACTGGAGGTTAGTTGGCTAATCGGTCAATCTAAATCGCCCATAGGTGTGAGTGTGAGCGTGGATGGTTGTTTGTCTCTATATTTCAGCCCTGCGATGAACTGGCGACTTGTCCAGGGTGTACCCCACCTTCGCCCAAAGATGCTGAGATAGGCTCCAGCCCCCCCCGCAACCCCCTAACAGAATAAGCGGTAGAAAATGGATGGATGGATGGATGAAATGGATGGGCTTGTATTATTTTGTATTTTTAATTAGTTTGTGTAGTTTCTCAGTCATACAGGTTGAAGTAGTCTTCAGTGCTTTAGTTTGAAGGCATTTGGACTTCTTTTCGGTTTTGAAGACATTTCACCTCTCATCCAAAAAGCTTCTTCAGTTCTAAACATTTGGTTGGGAGTACCCAGTATTTAACCTCTGGGAGGGTCGTTATACCTTGGAGGTGGGAGGACAAGATTCAGCTGTGCATTTACCTCTATGGACAAGGGACACTCATTTGAAAACAACAATGTTCATATTCTTGACAGAGAAGACAGATGGTTTGAGAGAGGAGTGAAGGAGGCCATCTACGTCAAAATGGAAAGATCCTTATTAAACAGGCGTGGTGGTCTAAGACACCAATTATCAGCCACCTACAAAGTAGTCCTGACATCCGTTTGCTGAAGTTTTAAACCTCCTTCAAAACTTGTCTCATGTGACCCATGTGACTCATTGATGAACTAAACCTTACTTGTGACCCCGATGTGCAATCCCAGAGAGGGTCAACGACTCAATTCCCCACCAAATGTTAAGGACTGAAGAAGCCTTTCGGATGAGAGCTGAAACGTCTTTAAAACCAAAAACAAGTTCAGATGCTTTAAGCTAAAGCATAGATTTTTTTCTTTATAATTTACCTGACAGTATCCGATGCCGGGGTTGCGATGAGCATAGGCAGTGAGGACACGGCGCAGTGCCGCAATGCCAGTCTCGTTCTGGAAGGCACGGTGCTCAGGCATCGAGCGGTGAAGGTCACGCTCAATCTCCTCTGTAGCCAATGAGCATAGCCCCATGGCCTGCTCCACCAGGTCACCATAGTAACCAGAATGATTCGCCATTTCATTCTGCGCTCCTGCTCAGTTGGATGGAGAGAGGGACAGGTGAGTCCATTAACGATCAGTTTAGCAGTAACATAAACAAATAATCACTGACCAGAGAACAGCAGCCAGAGCTCTCCTCTCAGGCGCTCCGGGATCCCATTGAGGACGAGTTCTCTGGTTCTTGAGGTTCGGTACATACAGACACCTCGACCAAACTCTGAGAAATGGATGTTCCATGACTCTTCTTTCATCTTCTCCTTCATCTGCAGGAGGAGTAAAGTGGAGGTGAGATTCAAAGGAAGCAAAGCAAGGGTGAAAGAGGGTCCACATGAACACTGAACTGTAGTTTCATCATACACTTCAATATATTGGTTCAACTGCTTGTCTATAACTATCTACTCATCAGTGTCTACTAGGACACGTCCTCTGCCCTTGATTTCTTACAGTACTCCTTATACAACAAATACTCCTCCATATCTCACGGTACTCCTCTGGATCTAACGGTTCTGATATCTAAGACTACTCCTAGGTGTCTAGCTATAGTTGTCATATCTAACAGTATCAACACTGATCTAGCCCCCAGTCTCTCAACGTAAATTCACCATTTTGTGTCCCAGGCTCCGGTCCAAGTCCTGGTGCTCTCAAACAGTAGTGACATCCCTCAGCATCTAACAGTACCAGTCTGACTGAGTTTCTAAAGGATCTGGGACTCAAACTCACAGCTTTGGGTCCCAGGTCTTCCGGAGCGTTGCAGTGGTACAGCTGCAGCAGACCCTGGCTCGCTGTGGGCAGATCAGGGTGGTAATGACGCCTCCTGTGGACAGACTCAGACCCCCCAGGCGAGGACAGGGGGATGCTCGAGGATGCCTGAGTTCACAAAAAACACATAACAACAACAGAACTGCAACTAGAGCTCAGACTTTCAGACTTTAGTGAATTACTTCTGATCTAACTCATTTGTAAATGTAAAATCGGTTTTATTATTAAATAACCGATCGGAACCTCTACATGACTGACGCACCGAGGGTCCAAGTAGAGACAGTGGGCTGGTGTCCCCCCACGAGCTGTCAGGTGTTCTCTGCAGGAAGTCCGAGATGCGTTGGACCAAGAAATCTCTGTCTTTGAGGTTTGCAAACAGGAAATTCATCTTGTTCTTGGTGCTGATGGAGACGGGGGATGGCAAGACGCTGCTGCTGTCCGCCTTCTCCACTATGGACACCTGAGGAGCAGCGGGTACGGTGGGTAAACCCCCACATCAGGGTAAACAAATACAATCCTATCATGACTTTGTTTAATTCATCTGCATTATCTCAATTTTTACGACCGGAGGTAAAATCAGACGCGCAGGGCCTCGTCAGGGTGTGAGAGGTTCAGGCATTTAATCAATTAATTAATTAAATTAATGAATGGCTATCAAAAAGTAATGTCAGCTGTGGTCTGCGTTATCAAATATTTGTCGCTGTCCTTTGTCTTTTGAGTGAAATGATACCAATCTATCACATCAGCTTCGTTTCTAAAACTTGAAAACACAAACGCAGCACTACAGCGTTATTCCAGGGGCTACCATGTGCGTGATATTATCATGGTTTATCGACTCACTGAAAGCGCCCCATTACCTCAGGCCCATGAACTCCCACTGTGGACCTTGAAATCAGAAAGGCTTCAGGAGGAGCTGGTTTACCTCTCTGAGGGGGATGATCAGCTGACACAGGTCCTCTTCTCTGCTGTTGAAACAGATGTAGTTGTTGGAGATGAACAGCTGTCCAACCACGTGCATCTTTGCGAACGGCGTCCAGAGCGTGCAGTCTGTGTGCCCGTCCAGACGCTCGTCCTGTGTCAGCCGGAACATCAACCGGTACCGCTCATTCTTTGCCCTCGCGTCCAAGTCTCTGCAGCAGGAACATGAACAGGAAACAGCTGATCAGGTCAACGGTCAAGGAGTCAGCAATAGTTTGATGTTCTAATGGTACAAAATGAAAGCTGCGACATTTTTAGCATCGCTGTCAACACTCACTACCTACTAATATTCATGTGTGTATGCGCGGGCACATGTGACTGTACGTTTGGTGTTGTGCTGTAGTTAAGCTTTGCATCACAAATAGGATGACTCGCTGGTTTGTTTAACTTTCCTACTTCTGATCACATGATCGATTGCAGCTTGATAACTGGTAGGTGGTTACGAACAGAGTCAGACCTCTTGAGGGCAGAGACGTTCTTGAGTGTTTTGCAGGGTTTGGGAAGTGAACGGTCTGCAGCGAACGCCTCATTGTCCAAGAGCTGGCGCATGGCGATGTTTGCGAGCTGCTCCATTAACTTGAATGTGTCGTTGATGTTGAGTAACATGGAGAAGAAATGTTCAGTGTGACGTGTGCTGACACGAACGCTCTCTGGAAACACCAGGGTGGAGTTCTTCTCCAGTTGGGTCACCTCTGTCCAGGGCACCACCAAGGTCACTGTGAGTAAATCATGAAGATAAACATTATAAAAATAAGGATGGGTCAGGTTTGAAAGTATTAAGATGACAGAAACATTTTTTCCATCATTGGCTGTAAAGAATGACGGGAGGTGACTTTGTTTTGGCTGCTAATCCTGTAGACGTGACTTCATACTAAAACCAGAAGTTCAGTCGCTCTTTCGTTAAGACTACGTGCCGTATAACCGTCTGCTCTGTGATTGGCCAGACGTACCTTCTTTGCCCAGCAGGAAGGAGTAGAAGCACAGGTGGTTGACGGACAGATAAAGCCAGCCCTGCCGTGGCACACGGCCCTTCCAGTAGCTGCAGGAATAATAATTCACCAGCTTCTCCTCGTCAGGCATCCCAAACAGCCTCCTCATCTTCAGCTCCGCCTCCCGAAACTTCCCACAGTCCTCCTCCGCCCCCCCCGCCTGCTTCAGTCGGCTCTCTTCTGCAATGATGCCCTACAGGAAGTGACATCATTCACTGACAGGAAACACACGAGAGAAATGTTCTGCAAAACAGGAAGTGACATACACATATCTTTCCTTTGATGAAGGTGGTGACGTCCTCATCATTGTCAAACATGGAGATGGTCTGCAGCAGGTTGGACTCCAGCCAATCCCAGTGTTCGGTGATCTCCTTCCTGGATGAGCCTGCAAGACAGAGCGGAGCGTAACAGACATCCAACTCCGGCCAATCCCAAAACTCCCAGAGCTCCCAGTCCAGCTGGCTCACCACAGGCAATATTCCAGTAGATCTGTGAATCAGCAGTCTGCAGCAGGATCCTGTAAGGGGCCGCCCGGGCACTGGAGTCCAGGACCACATCCAGAGTCCCAACCAGGAGACCTGCAAACACACAGAGTGTGTGTGAGAGTCTCTGTCTGTCCTCCACACGTCCAACATGGCCACCAGGCCTGATCCTTCAACGGATCGTTTGATTACAACGCTGCTGAAACGTCTGAAATGTGAAACGGAGATGTGACGGACATGGGACACTTCAGGACAAGCTGCTCTGCACTGTGGTCCAGGATCAGGACTGGGGCTGACAGTCCCTGTGTGTGTGTGTGTTTATTTGTTTGAAATGTGACGTTTTGTCAGGAGAACATGGTTATTCTTCACATACAGCGTCAGTGAAAACATTCTAATATTGACAATATATTGATCCAGCTGTTGTCTGACAGATTCACTGTGAGTGGTGCTCCAGGGACCAGAACCAGTAGACCTGCACTTAAGTGGACTATCTGATGTGGAGTTAAGGGGGCTATCAGACCCTCAGTGAAATGGACTGACCCGTCCCGGGCCGAGGTGGACTCACCCGAGAGGCCCCCCCCACGGCCGTGTCCCCTCCTGCGCTGCAGGATGAAGAACGGGTTGGCCCGCTCGGACACCCACAGCGCCCCGACCAGAAGCACCTCCTCCGGCTGGATCCACATCACCGTCCCGGAATCCGAATCGACCGTCTACTTCAGCAGAACCGCGAGCTGACGCTGATGTTTCCACAGTCCGCTGACTGCGCATCACTTCCGGGTGTGACGCTCAGGACACGCCCACTGCGCGGGCTGCGTCATCGCGTCACTCCGGCCGTTTCAGGTAAAAAATTCACATTTTTATCACGACGTCATCGATCGTCTGATGAACAGGTTATGTGACGTCACAGGCATCTCGTTTCGGAACAGTCGCGCGTCATAGAGACTTCGGGCTTTGCTTCCTGACCGTCATGTGACTTCAGACCACGTGATGTTTTGGAGCGACGAGCGGGTCCGGAGGGCTGATCCAACAGTTTCTTTTCTTCAGATTTTCAAATAAAAACTCAAAAAATTATCGGGTCGGGAGGGTAAAAAACTATTAAAGACATAAATTCAATTATTTTCTACACATTTTACAGGAAACTGATGTATTTCCAGCCTTGATGGATTCTCGTCACCACACGTTCATGTCGACGTTTGTGGAGAAAACATTTATTACACAGTTTCATCGTTTTATATGGTAGTTAAAGAATCTAAACAGAAGGAGTTTTGTTCACTTCCTGCTGGCAGCCAATGAGACGCCCCTGTGACGTCGGCAACCAGCAGATAAACGACAGTGAAAACGCGCAGATGCTAAAATCAAACTGTTTCTTATTTCTGAAACTCAGCAAAGTGTCAAAAAAATGTAATTTCTTCCATGTTTGATGTAACATAAAATACATTAAAACATTCACTGATTGATTTGTGATGCAAACCATTTCCAAAGACATCCCAGAGAAATGGAAGTGTAAAAGTAGAAAAGGTAGAAATGAGAAAAACACCTTCCTGTTGTCAAACAGATGAAGAATTTGGTGCTTATGCCAACAGAGACAACATGAGGAAGCAGCAGTGTGACAAAAAAGGGTGTAATAATAACAACAGCAATAGTAATAATGATAATAATATGGAGGGCACAATAATAACTGTGCCAACTGACTCAGCAGACCATCACCGTGTGGCCCCGTGACGCAGCCTCTGTGCTTTAGGAATATCTTTGGGGAGGCAGCGGCCCAGGAGGGAGGAGTGGTTCTGGAGGAATTTACCTCTGCTGTCCTCACACATGCATATGCTGAAGATGTCAACCAGAAACCCTGGTGGAATGAGGGGTCACTTCTCTGTTGAAAGTCAGGGATGCTGAGTTCCGTTCCGGTGATGCCACAGTTAGAAGAGACCTGACTGCAAGTATCAAGAGGGCCAAAGCCAACTACGCTCACAAAATCCAGGGTCACTTTTCTGCTTCGATATTCTGAGCAGGGGAATGCATCAAGAGCATCGCAGACTACAGCACCAGGAACGCACAATGCCCAGGGATCCCTCCCCGCCTGAGGCTCTGAACAACTTGTGTGCACACTTGGAAGACTCCAGCACCAGGCTCAGCAGGTGAGGTGCTCCTCAGTGTGACCTCAGCACAAGTTCGGAGGACCCCTGCAAAGCTGCAGGCCTTGACAACGTCCAGGGGTGGATGCTGAGAGACTGTGCCCACCAGCTCTCTGAGGTGCTGACGGACATTTTCAACACTTCACACTTCCAGGCAGCTGTTCCAACGTGACCAAAGACTGCCACCATTTTCCCCACACCAAAAAGTCCACAGGGATGGGCCTGAATGACCGTGGGCCAGTAGCTCCACCCTCATGGTCATGAAGTGCTTCGAGAGGCTGGCCATGGCCCACATCTAGGGCTCCATTGACTTCACTGTGGACCCCCAGCAATGTGTCTACTGGAAATACCATGATGCCATCTCACCTGTGGTTCACCACCCTCTCCCATCCGGAGAGCAGGGACATCTATAGCTGACTGCTCTCTGTGGACTTCCCATCTGCCTCCAGTACAACCATCCCTCAGACCATGGAGCAAAAAATGTGCAACACTTGGACTGAGCTCCTCGCTTTCCCATCGGATCCTGGACTTCTTCACCAACAGGCTGCAGTCTATCAAAACCCATAGCATGTCCTCCTCCCCAATTATTCTCAGTCCTGGCTCCACCTGGGCTGCATACTGAGCCCCCTGCTGTTCACTCCCCTGACGTGTGACTGCTCAGAAAAACATCCCAGCTGTCACCAGAAGTTCTCAGGCAGCCGTGGTGGGACGCATCACCAACAATGAGGCAGGAGGGGAAACACCGCATCGCATCGCATGAGCAACGATGAAAGGAGTCTCCAGCCTCATGTACCTACCTGCACATACATCTCACTGATGACATCACTTGGAGCAGCAACACTTCCTGCTTGGTGAAGAAAGCCCACAAGCGTCTCTACATCCTGGGAGGCTGACGCGTTCTTAGGTCCAGCCGTCTTCTTACAGACGCTCCAGCAGAGGACAGGGCTCTGCAGAGGCTGCTGAAAGCTGCGCAGAGGATTGTGGGCAGCAGCCTACCCACCACCACTGACATCTACGCCAGCAGATGCAGGGAAAGTGCTTCCTGTATGGAGAATGATTGCACCCAGCCTGCACACACACTGGTTGCCCCCTGTCCCCTCAGGCTGGGAACCAGCTTTGTTCCACAAGCTACGAGACCGCTGCACTGTGGTAGCGCTCCTGTCACATGACCGAAGACACAGGTGTGTGTGCACTAAGGTCAGTGGCCAACTGGACTTCATCATTTACCTTCTTACACTGCACACTGTGCACTGCGCACATCTCATAATATATTTATGTGTTTTACTGTTTTCCTTATCATTTGGTTTACGGACTTGACTCTTAAATTTCATTCCAAATCACATGACAACAGGTGTTGCAATGACATAAGGAATCCTTGAATTTGTTGCCTTTAATGTAGCATTAAAGAAATCAAAGAAGCTGAATTAACACTGAAGCTTGTGAATTTTGTGTCTTTCATGTCTGAAAGACAAAGGAAACGTTTCCAGCTGTCTGATTTCAGCGTCCACATTTTCACAGGAAAATTAGTTTTCTTGTAAAAAAAAAAAAAAAGGCTCACGGTCAAATACAATTTGTGTTACGTTTGTTGGAAAACACCATAAATGTTTCATATTATGAGAATTTTTGGTCCACATGAATGAACGAAATCAGTGTGACGACACCATCAGGGCGAAAGACAACCTTCTATAACCTGATCCTCATCAATTTTTTTTCCTTCAAACAGAAATTAATGTATAAGCTCCAGTGTCATCATCAGTTCTCC
Source organism: Mola mola (assembly GCA_001698575.1). NCBI lineage: Eukaryota > Metazoa > Chordata > Actinopteri > Tetraodontiformes > Molidae > Mola > Mola mola. The sequence continues at coordinate 7,576,420 of KV751331.1, read as the reverse complement.
AAGAGATTGATCATTGATCAATTGATCATAACAGCTGATCGCTGTGCTGAGACACTGATGTTTACCAAAGTGTGTATGAATTTATCAATGATTTGTATTATTTCCTGAATGTCCTGATGCGAGCCGAAAAAGAAAACTTTTTTTTTCACGTTTCTGTGTGGGCGGGCTCTCTGGCCCCTCCTCCCCGATGACGGCACTGAACTGTCCGGTCATCCAGTCATGGGTTGTTAATTGATGAGCTGACCAGGTTTAGTTCAGCTTTGCTTCTTTTTGTTGAACTTTTTCGTAACTGAGTTGTACAATGAAGATCTTTAGTTTTTCTGTGTCTGAGACGCAGCTGATAGAGTTTGTGATGTTATTAATAATATTAATCGAATCATTTCTCTGTCAGAATATGGACAAAAAGTACTATTCAGTTGACCCAGTTTTATTTGACATTTGTGTTTGATTTGACGCTGTTCATCACATCCCAACAAAGGTTAACGAAAGGTCAAAGGTGGACTGTGTTGGTCATGTGACATACGGGGGCGTGGTCAGTGAGAAGGGACGTGGGTCCTGTCTTCTGTCTCAGTCAAGACAGAAACTGAGGTTTGTGCTGAAATGAGAAAGTAAATCACATCTTTACACAGGATGACATGAACGTTCTCCGACAGAACCGAAAAGGTTCTGTTCAGTTCCTCTCCAACTTATATTTAGATTATATTCTGTTCTACTGTTTTTATATTGTTTTATATTGAACATTTTTAGGGAGCTGTAACAAACTTCCTGTTTGAGCGACCCCTCAGAGCGTGAAGCAGCTGTGTGACTCGATGGTCAATGATCTGTCAAACACAGAGAACAAGCACAAGTAGTGTTCCGTAAATCTCATTGTCTCCTGCTGTTCCTCTGCTCCTCTAAATGTCTGAAGTCCCGACAAGACATTTTACTCACTTTAGTTCCTTCCTGGGGTCTTTGTGCTTTGTCTCGCAGGTTTTTACAGGTGGCAGTGGAAGCTGCTCCTGCGGTCCTGACTGACCCCCACTGGCACAATTAGGACAGGAGATCTTGAGACCTGGATCCTTGTCTGGATGGCCCCGCACAAATCTGGATACATGGACCACTATGACTCTTGAACCAAAAGATTCCTCATACATACATTATAGATCCCACATACTCTTGGACGTCTTATACATTCTTAATAATCTGTTACTGTCATGTTGTGGTGTTGACATCTAGCGTATGTCTGTTCATCCCCAGAAAGAGGATCCTCCTCTGTGCTTCTTCCTGAGGTTTCTTATTCTTCCCTGGTCAGGTTTTTTAAGTTTTCCCTCACGTGGGTGAAGGGTCTGAGGGCAGAGGGGGTCACACATGTAGTGTGTGAAATCCCTGAGACAAACTGATTTGTGATTTTGGTCTGCACAAATAAAATTTGATTTGCTTCTACATACAGTCATTGTTTTATATACCATCAGAGATCCATATACAGTCAATGTTCGTCACCAGGCCTTGCCAAAACGGTGCCTGCGGGAACCAGGCAGCACACTGGGAGTCAATGAGGTTCCCGCCTTGAATGTTCTAATCTACACAGTCAGTGTTCTGCATAGTTTTTTTTCTGGATACAGTTAGTGTTGTATACAGAGTTCTGTATACAGTCAGTGTTGTATACAGTTAGTGTTGTATACAGTTAATGATGTATATAGTCTTTAGTGTGTGTCTAAGCGTTTGTGGGGACACAGCTGCTAGTTAAAGGGGTTAAATGACTCTTTAATGCAGAGGCAATAACAGACACAGTAAACTGAAAGCTCCACATCCTCCTCTTCCATCATCACGTGAGAGACAGACAGACTGATGAGGACAGACAGGATCTCATGTTCAGGTCACTTCAGAGATAATATTGATCCATCAGCGGGTTATAGATTGTATAATGCTGTTTATAGAATATGTAGAATATATTTAAAGGAGCAGTCCGTCAGTGCAGGAACTGTCTGATTAGCACAAACACCTGAGAGCCAATAGGAAGAGAGCATTCTGTTGGGTGCCCACACAGCTTTTCAATGTTTATCAGTAGAGTGCTAATGCAACACCCAGCTGATTGTCCCAAACGGTCTTCAGGTTTCCTGATTCCCGTCACTGACAAGACAGTCAGAAAGTCTTTGGTCAACACTCTGTTCATCCTGAGGTTAGAGTTAACCCGAACTCTAACTTAACCCTAACCTTAAATCTGACCTAATCTTAATTTAATGCTAACCCTTTCTCTGATGGACACACACACACACACACATCTCTGGGCAGAGGTCTCTCTGAGATGTATGTGAGCAGCTGGTTATTCATGTAACCAAAAGCTCCTGAAGGTAGTGAAACTGTTTTAACGATTTTACCAAAGTAAAAGAAAGTGTTTTCTGTCTGTGGTGGAATAAAGATGGCGTCCACGAATCAATTGACCTAAGGCTGAAAAGGTCGGTTGTGTAGTGCGATGAGGAGGCTGAAGCCTTCCTCACCGAAGAGGACATAACGTTTCACCTGACTGAAGCTGTTATCATCTTCTACGGTTAAATGGCAGCAGGTGGAGGATCACCACCACCTGCTGTTTGTCTCCATCACCCGTCGACTGGGGGGGAAGCAACGTTCAGTAAGGTTTCAGGAAAAGTCATAAAACTTTGTTTCATCTCTCTCTCAGCCAATCACAGCGAACCCTGTAAGTTATAACCTTGGTCTGACATCAAAAACCATCTGTTGGTTCTCCATCCTAGAAAAAAAAGTGTTTCAGGGGACTCTCTTATCATTGGCTCACACACCTGCAAACATCTGTTTCTGACCAATCAGACCTCAAATGGTTAGAGCTCGATGGCTGACAGTGTCTATGCTAAGGCTAGGCAGGCTAATTGTCTTTAGGCGTGAGTCAGACGACCTTGGATGTGTCCCTGTGGAACTCCACATCTGGACATGGAGGTTTCCTCAATTGCTGGACTGTTCCTTTAAATCAAACGTCTCTTGTTTTTTTTTGCTTTGCTACAGGGAGAATAATACTCTCCACATGGTCTGTTCAAGGTCCAGGAATCCATTCAGTCGTGAACTTTACAGGTCCATTTTGGTACGGTTGGTTCACAGGAAGACAGGAACCTCTTTAAAGCCTCAAGAACCATTTCAGGAATAAGTGTAGAAATTTTCCAAAACTGTTTTGGGAATTCAGAAACATTTTTCAGTAACTCGTGGCACCTTTCGAGGAGCTTGGAATCCTTACCAGGAATAAATATACCCTTCTGAGAATGCAATTACGTTTTTGGGAACCTTCTAGGCACCTTTTAGGTTCATGGAACTTTTCCAGGAAGTAGGAGGAAGGATATTTTACAGATTAACCTACATATTTTACTGAAGAACCTTTTAGATACATTGGGAATGTTTTCATAAGGACTGCAAGAATATTTAATGAAGATTCTCCTTAGAAAGCCAGGAACAAAAATATTTTCAAGAACATTTCTAGGAACCCCACAACATTCGGTTACCACAGGCTCTAAATCAGGTTCTGGGTTCTGAGCTGAACTTAAATCTGGAGAGAAGTTCTCTGAATTATTAGTTTGAAAAAGTGTTTTTAATGATTTAACCAAGCCAGTAGTCTTCCAGCATTTTTCTTCTTCTGGGTAAATAAAAAGAATATTGATGGGTCTAAACTGAGACGAGGATCCAGACTGTCCCCCCATTCAGACTGCAGAAAGTCAGCTGGAATAAATGATGTAGACTCCTTCCAACAGGAAACACTGGCAACACTTCCTCTGTCCGTGAGCAGGTGGGTGGGGACTCGTGATCATGAAGTGGGCCTCAGGACTTGTTATCATCATAGCGGTCCAGTGAGGCCTGGATATCCGGCAGCTCCACCTCACAGACGATGCTGCGAGGGGACATCGAGTTTCTGTTGAAGAAGTGGCCGCCGCCTGGAAACAGAAAAACAGTTGACAATGCTTCAAAACAAGGGCTTCATGTCAAATACAACTTCAAAAAATTAAAAATCAATGATCACTGTTCATCTATCAGGCTCTGCTGTCTTGGTGTGCAGTTGCATTTTGACAGTAAAAAGTTGCTCTATGAATGTGCTATGTTTCTCTGTGTCAGTGTGAAGTTGCTCCATGACAGGGTTAAGTTGCTCTGTAATAGGCTTCAGTTTCTCTGTGACACAGTAAAGTTGCTCTGTAACAGTGTGAAGTTACTCTGTAATAGGTTTAAGTTGCTCTGTGACAGAGTAAAGTTGCTCTGTCATTGTTGGAGGTTGCTTTGTCACAGGGTGAAGTTGCTCTGTGTCAGTCTGAAGTTGCTCTTGATAGTGGGAAGTTGCTCTGTAACAGTGTGAAGTTGCTATAAAATGAGGTTAAGTTGCTCTGTGACATGGTTAAGTTGCTCTGTAACAGTGTGAAGTTTCTCAGTAACGGGGTTAAGTTGCTGTGTAACAGGGTTAAGTTTTTCTGTGTCAGTGTGAAGTTGCTCTGTAACCGGGTTAAGTTGGTCTGTAATAGTGTAACGTTGCTTTGCAGTGTGAAGTTGCTATAAAATGAGGTTAAGTTGCTCTGTGACATGGTTAAGTTGCTCTGTAACAATGTGAAGTTGCTCTGTAAAAGTGTAAAGTTGCTCTGTAACAGGGTTAAGTTGCTCTGTAACAGTGTAACATTGCTCTGTGCCAGTGGGAAGTTGCTCTGTGTCAGGGTGAAGTTGCTGTGTAACAGGGTTAATTGCTCCGTGTCAGGGTGTAGTTGCTCTGTAACAGAGTTAAGTTGATCTGTGTCAGGGTGAAGTTGATCTGTAACAGTGTAAAGTTGCTGTGTAACAGGGTTAAGTTGCTCTGTAACAGGGTTAAGTTGCTCTGTAACAGGGTTAAGGTGCTCTGTAACAGGGTTAAGGTGCTCTGTAACAGGGTAAGGTGCTCTGTGACAGGGTTAAGGTGCTCTGTGACAGGGTTAAGTTGATCTGTAACTGGGTTAATTTGCTCTGTAACAGGGTAAAGTTGCTCTGTAACACCATTAAGTTGCTCTGTAACAGGGTTAAGGTGCTCTGTGACAGGGTTAAGGTGCTCTGTAACAGGGTAAGGTGCTCTGTGACAGGGTTAAGGTGCTCTGTAACAGGGTAAGGTGCTCTGTGACAGGGTTAAGGTGCTCTGTAACAGGGTAAGGTGCTCTGTGACAGGGTTAAGGTGCTCTGTAACAGGGTAAGGTGCTCTGTGACAGGGTTAAGGTGCTCTGTAACAGGGTAAGGTGCTCTGTGACAGGGTTAAGGTGCTCTGTAACAGGGTAAGGTGCTCTGTGACAGGGTTAAGGTGCTCTGTAACAGGGTTAAGTTGCTATGAAACAGGGTTAAGGTGCTCTGTGACAGGGTTAAGGTGATCTGTGACGGGGTTAATTTGCTCTGTAACAGGGTAAAGTTGCTCTGCAACAGGGTTAAGTTGCTCTGTAACAGGGTTAAGTTGCTCTGTAAGGGAGTTAACTTGCTCTGTAACAGGGTTAAGTTGCTCTGTAAGGGAGTTAACTTGCTCTGTAACAGGGTTAAGTTGCTCTGTAAGGGAGTTAACTTGCTCTGTAACAGGGTTAAGTTGCTCTGTAAGGGAGTTAACTTGCTCTGTAACAGGGTTAAGTTGCTCTGTAAGGGAGTTAACTTGCTCTGTAACAGGGTTAATTGCCCTGTAACAGGGTTAATTGCCCTGTGTCAGGGTGTAGTTGCTTTGTAACAGGGTTAATTGCTCTGTGTTAGGGTGTAGTTGCTCTGTAACAGGGTTAAGTTGCTCTGTGTCAGGGTGAAGTTGCTCTGCAACAGGGTTAAGTTGCTCTGTAAGGGAGTTAACACTCTGTAACAGGGTTAAGTTGATCTGTGTCAGGGTGAAGTTTTTCTGTAACAGGGTTAAGTTGATCTGTGTCAGGGTGAAGTTTCTCTGTAACAGGGTTAAGTTGTTCTGTGTCAGGGTGAAGTTGCTCTGCAACAGGGTAAAGTTGCTCTGTAACAGGGTTAAGTTGCTCTGTAACAGGGTTAA